>JAQHUG010000236.1:1348942-1377147 GCA_028555095.1 Dicrostonyx torquatus | reverse complement strand
TTTTCTGTGCCTTTGAGTTGAACTTCTCCTTCTTCTATACCTATTATTCTAAGATTTGGTCTTTTTATGTTGTCCCATATTTCATGGATATTTTTGGTTAAGTTTTTGTTAGATTTAATGTTTTCTTTAACTGATGAGTCTATTTCCTCTATTTTATCTTCAGCACTTGAGATTCTTCTATTTCTTGTATTCTGTTGTTTGTAGTTGCAGTTGTGGTTCCTGTTTTTTTCCCTCATGATTTCTGTTTCTATAATTCCTTCAGCTTGTGTTTTCTTTATTTTTTCCATCTCACTTTTCAAGTCCTGATCATTTCTGTTATATGTTTGAGTTCTTTTTTTTGGTCTTCTTTAAGTGATTTTTCTGATATCTTCCAACTTTTCATTTGTTTTTTCCTCTATTTCTTTAAAGTGATTTGTAATTTCATCTTTAAGAATTTCAAACATTCTCTTGAGGTTATTTTTTGATCATTTTCTTCTGGTTCATCCATATTTGGTTGTTCAGGTCTTACTTTTTTATGGTTATTATGTATCTGATGTTTTATGTCAGTTTGAGCTCTGTCTTTCATTTAAAAACAAAACAAAACAAAGTTTTTATTTTGTTTGTTTGTTTAATTATTTATAGCGGCTTGTGGTGGCATAGACCTTTAATCCCAGCACTCAGGAGGCAGAGGCAGGCAGACTTCTGTGATTTGAGGCCAGCCTGGTCTACCTAGTGAGTTCCAGGCCAGCTATACAAGAGATCCTACATCAAAAAAAGAAACCAGGGGGCTGGAGAGATGGCTCAGTGATTAAGAGCATTGCCTGCTCTTCCAAAGGTCCTGAGTTCAATTCCCAGCAACCACATGGGGACTCACAACCATCTGTAATGAGGTCTGTTGCTCTCTTCTGGCCTACAGGCATACATGTAGACAGAATATTGTATGCATAATAAATAAATATAAAAAAAAAAGAAACCAACCCTAGGGTCAGATGTGGTGCTACAGATCTGTAATTCCACCGTTAGAGAGGTTGAGGTAACAGAATCATGAATGTAAGATCAGCCTGAACTACATAGGAAGATCCTGTCTCAAATCAATCGTACACACACATACACAAGCACAAAGGAAGAAAAAAAAAAGGGGGGCAGGATATGACTTAGTGAGTAAAGACTCCTGATGACCTGAGTTTAATATCTAAGATACATATTGTAGAAGGAAAGAACTGACTCCTGCAAGTTGTTCTCTGACCTCTACAGGTGTACACACACACAAATACACACAGAAATGCACAAAATAAAATCTAATTAAAAAATAGAAAAAAAGGCCTGGAGAGATGGTTCAGAGGTTAAGAGCACTGACTGCTCCTCCAGAGGTCCTGAGTTCAATTCCCAGCAACCACATGGTGGCTCACAGCCATCTGTGATAAGATCTGGTGCCCTCTTCTGAGGTGCAGGTACGTATGCCGGCAGAACACTTTACATAATAAATAAATAAATAGCCAGGCGGTGGTGGCACACACCTTTAATCCCAGCACTCGGGAGGCAGAGGCAGGCGGATCTCTGTGAGTTTGAGACCAGCCTGGTCTACAAGAGCTAGTTCCAGGNCCCAGCACTCGGGAGGCAGAGGCAGGCGGATCTCTGTGAGTTTGAGACCAGCCTGGTCTACAAGAGCTAGTTCCAGGATAGGCTCCAAAGCTACAGAGAAACCATGTCTAGAAAAACAAAACAAAACAAAAAACAAGGGCTGGAGAGATGGCTCAGTGGTTAAGAGCACTGCCTGATTGTTTAAGGTCCTGAGTTCAATTCCCAGCAACCACATGGAGGCTCACAACTATCTGTAATGAGATCTGGTGCCCTCTTCTGGCCTGCAGGCCATGTAGGCAGAATACTGCATACACAATAAATAAATAAATCTTTTTTTTTTTTTTTTTGGTTTTTCGAGACAGGGTTTCTCTGTAGCTTTGGAGCCTGTCCTGAAACTAGCTCTTGTAGATCAGGCTGGTCTCGAACTCACAAAGATACGCCTGCCTCTGCCTCCCGAGTGCTGGGATTAAAGGCGTGCACCACCACCGCCCGGTTAAATAAATCTTAAAAAAAAATAAAAACAAAAAGAAAGTAAGAATGAAAGAAAGATAGAAAGAAAGAAGGAAGAGGTTGGCAGGCTTGCTCAGCAGACAGAAGGTTTGTTGTACAGAACTCAGCCTGGTTTGACCCCTAGATCCCATGATGGAAGGCAAAAACAAACCCTGAGAATGACCTCTGACCTGCACACCTCCTGCTATGACACATGCACAATAGAAACACAAAAAATAACAATGAAAAAATATAAAGGATTGTGTTTTCTGTCCAGGTTAGTGGATAAACCTCAGGAATAATATGCCAACTCTTTCCAGTGAAATAACCTAGATTGGGTGTGGAGAATCTTGGGAGGCCTCGTGGAAGGGGTGAACTGTGGGGAAGGGAACACGTTTGAGGAGAGTGGACAAAGCATGGCCTTCGTGTGAGGACTCTGCACAATTCCAGGGTCAGAGTTCCTGCCTGCTATCTGGTGCTTCTTTGGTTCACTAGGCCCCTGGCATGCTGTCCAAGGCTGTGTCCATGAGTGGCATCAATTTCCTCTTGGACTGCTCAGATCCAGGTGGTAAGTAAAAGTGGAACTCAAAATAAGGTGGCCTAGCAGTCCCCAGCAGTCCCTAGCAGTCCCCAGCAGTCCCCAGCAGTCCCCAGCAGAGTAGGCTGTTCTGAATCTTGATCACTTGCATTATATGTAGTTATACATCCTTGGGGCTCCAAAAATTCCTTCAAGAGAGGGTTCTTATTCAGGACATCAGCATCCCTGAGACTGTCCTGCCTGCGAATGAGGGGGACACAAGATACAAGAGGTCTTTCCACGCTCTCCTATCACTAGAAATGGGGACAGTTTCTACAAGTGCATCTTTGTTCTGAAGATGGCATATGCAGGGGCTGGCAAGATGGCTCACTGGGTAGAGGTGCTTGAGTTCAGTCCCTGGGAAGGAGAAGCTTCTGACCTCCACATGCCTCCCCCCCTGACCTCCACATGCCTCCCCCCCTGACCTCCACATGCCTCCCCCCCTGACCTCCACATGCCTCCCCCCCTGACCTCCACATGCCTCCCCCCTGTGGCCTCCACATGCCTCCCCCCCCCCGACCTCCACATGCCTCCCCCCCACCTCCCCCTCCACCTACTCAGAAATAACTGAACAGAGTAAAAGGTGGAGTTACCGGCAGCTCGGCAGCTCCGTGCCGAGCTCAGCCTTCTCCATTTACGGGGTGGGGGGGGGGGATGAAGCCTTCAGTCCAGCTAGCTCTTCACTTCAGCTCCTCCTCAAGTTGTTCAGCTGTGTTCTCCTTAGACCACGCCCTCTGTCCCTGCTCCCCAGTGGCTGCCCTCAGGAATGGCGTCACAGGCACCTGCAGCCTGGGAACCTGATCCAGGTGGAGGGGGTTGGGAAGGCAGCCCTGGGTGCCTTTGTCTGGCTTTTCCTAAACACGTCTTTTCCTTGTGCATTAGCAGATAACTCGTACCAGTCCTCTGCCACAGACCTCAGCAAATGGTGAGTTTCGGGCATTCTGAGCCCATCAAAGGCCTAGATGTAGGAGTGATGGGTGTGGCCATGGATTTTGTAGCCTTAAAATTCCCCACTGTCCCCAGGATGCTTCTGAGGAGACCTTCAAATAGCCATCTCCCCTAGCGAGAGAAAAGGAGTAGGAGCCAAACCCTAAGAGAGAGAGAGAGAGAGAGAGATTTGCTTGCTGCTGTCTGTGACACAAAGCAGAGCAGGCCATTGTGCTGCTGAGTGGCCACTGGGGTGAGCTTTGGGTGGCAGACGACTGCTGAAGGAAAGCAACTGGAAGGAGAGCTAGTTGAGTGCTGTAGAGTTCCCAGCAGAGTGGCCTGGAGTGGGGCTTAGAGATGGAGATGATGCTGGACATTTCAACAACTACACAAATAAGCATGCAAAACCAGCACCTGTTTGTCCGGCTGGTGTGGCCAAAGCCTTGTTAGATGGGGCAGCCTTCTCACTCAGTGTGCTCGTGTGAGCAACACATGGGCCCTTTAAGAACTGGGCTCTGATTTGTGATCCTGAAATTCTCTAGCTGACACAACCTCCTGGCTCCGGTCAGGATTAGCTCATGGGATGGGCTGATGAAATCCCAGGAAATTCAGCTCTTATTGGCTTTAGGCCCAGGGGCTTTTTCCAAACAGCAGAGGGTCTACACAGGGCTCTTGTTCTGAGAGGGGGAAATGTCCCTCAAGGGCCTTCTCTCCAACCACATCTGATGGAGAACAGTTTGAGAGGGACTGGGCCCTCCCATCTCCAGCTGGAGAGGAAGAGGGAGACTGCCTTTACCTGGGAGGAGTCTGGAAAACTTGAGCACCCTAATCCAGACGAGCTCAGAGGTGGGAACTGGCGAGTGTGTGTCCAGACGTCTATCTCAATGGCATGGGTCACCTGCCATCCCGGTGGTCTATTTTCTTTCCCAGTTCCCTCTCCTCACCTCTTCCCTGTCTTTTTGCAGTGATAACCAGCTGGAAGGGGACTCAGGGACCTGGGCAGGCTCCTCCCTGCGACGGACTTTCAGCTTCCTCTTCGGCATGACAGGCAAGGCCAAGGTAGGAGGCAGTCCGGGAAATAGGAGGCATAGATCTGCTATATCTTCCTCCATGTCTCAGCAGGTCACCCCTCCCCAACTTGCCTGATAGAGACTCAGGGCCAGCGTTCTCATTTTAAGAGAACACAGCCTTCAAAGCTCAGAGTGTCCCAGTAAATCGGCCTTTCTCTGTTTCCCTCCCCTCCACCTGAGCAGACAGATGCTGCAGACAACAGGAAGAGAAATAGGGCCAGGAGCTGAGGAATGGCCTAAGGCTCCCTCACTTCAGGCCACCCATAGCTAAGAGGTGGGCAGCAGGAGTTTTGCCCATTGGACATAAGAATGATAATTACAGCAACGCCTTTTGCTTATTCATGGAGTGCCAGAGTTTTCAAAGTGCTTTCACACTCATAATTTTCTGGGTGGATACAGCAACTGAAGGAGTTGAAATAAGACCACAGGCAGAGTGGGAGCAGAGAGGGATGTGATTATGTGGCACATGTGTGGCCATGTGCGTTGGGATGCCAGGAAGCGAAGATGTCCTGCTCTGCCTTTGTCATTACCCTTGACTCTGGTGAAGCAGGGGCTTTGGCTGCAACCTGCCTGAATTTTCCATTTTTTTTTTTTATTTCTTCTTCTTCTTCTTCTTCTTTTTTCCAAGACAGGGTTTCTCTCTGTAGCTTTGGAGCCTGTCCTGGAACTTGCTCTGTAGACCAGGCTGGCCTCAAATTTACATAGATCTACATGTCTCTGCCTCCTGAGTGCTGGGATTAAAGGCATGCGCCATCACCGCCTGGCTCCATTTTCTTTCTTTTTAAATTTTTGTTGTTTTGAAATAAGGTCTAACTCTGTAGCTCAGACCACCCTGGAACTCACTATGTAGGCCAGGTAGCCTTAACTGTGACTTTCATCCCATCTCAGCCTCCAGAATGCTGAGATTCTTGATTTCAGGCATGAGACACCACACATGGCCATTTGTTTATTTATTTTTGAGACAGGGTTTCACATAGGCCAGGTGGGCCTTAAATTGTATGGCTGAAGATGACCTTGAACTCTTGATCCTTCTGTGTCTGTTTCAAGAGCTGGGACCCCAAGCATGCAGCACACCTAGCTGTGGTGCCCTCTTTCCTTCCTTCCTCCCCTCCTCCTCCTTTTCCTTCTCTGGCAGTTACTCCCCAGTCCTGCCTCCAGCCTTCTGATTCTGAGCTCCCGGCTTGCAGGCTCCACTTACTGTGGCAACAATAAATCACTCTCCTTTTCCACTAGTGTGCATGTGCTTTCCAACCTGAGGTGGCCTCTGATCACTGAGGGGAGCCTCATCCTGAAGGAGACACCATGCTATTCAGCTGGCAGAACCATGGGTCACTCCAGTCAGGTTGTCACTATAGTAGCCAAGTGCAAAGTAGGGTTCTTCTGGGGGCCAGACTCTGGGAGCAGGATTTCCTCAGCTGGACAGGCAAGGTAGTGATGGAAGCAGATCCGTTGCTAGGACCTTCTTCCCAGAAGAAGTGGAAGAGGAGACATGAGAGGACAAATCACAATCTTTTTTATATATAATTTATTTATTTTTATTTTATGTATATTGGCACTTTGCCTGCATGTATGTCCGTGTGAGCTGTAACATCTTGGAGTTACAGACAGTTGCTAGCTGCTTTGTGGGTTCTGGGAATTGAACCTGGGTCTTCTAGAAGAGCAGTCAGTGCCCTTAACTACTAAGCCATCTCTCCAGCGGGGGGGGGAGGGGGCGGGCAGGGTCAGGAATCAGATTGCTTAGAAAACGAAGCAAGCAGGAAGCCCTTAGGATCTGAGTCCCCATCAGGACACAGGTTCTGTCAGGCTGTCACACAACATTTGCTCACCCTTGGCCTAGCAGCCTGGTGGGAGACTCTAGAGCCTGGACAGGGACCAAGAAGAGGCAGCATAGATGAGTGTCCTATTCCGCTTGTTGGCTTGTCTTCACCAGAGTCTTCTCTGTATCTCTCTTTGAATCCCCATCTCCCTTCTCTACACCCTCCCTGAATGTGTATGTCTATATCATGCTATCCCTTTCTCCCTTGATCCCAGCTTCAGTGCCACTGCTGCATATTGCTAGGGATGGAGAGGAGGAGGTAGCCTGTTCCTCCCCACTTGACTGGTTGACTGGCATCCCATAGGTGGCAAAACACTTTTCTAGAGCTCTTTAGGATGGCTGTGGCAGAGATGAGTGATGGCTACACATTAATCACCATTTCACAGACAAGATAACCTAAAAAGCTGGGTCACTTAGGATCCCTCAGCTTGCTTGAAGCGCAGCACTCATTAAGAAACCTGTGACTATCTCACTAAACCCAAAAGCCTTCCTCTACCAGCTCTTGCTGGGAAGCCACTGTGGTCATGTATGCCTTAGTCATCCCCAAGTCATGTCTAAGGCCCAAACTAATCAGCAGAAAGGTCGATTTGTGGACTATGTGTCTTGAGTCTAGACAGCTAGAGGCACTCTTGGTTCCTCTAATGGCCCTTCGGAAATCAGACCCTTCCCTTCCTTCCTAGCTGGCAATGGGAATGGTACTTTTTTTTTCTTTTTTTAAAGTTAAATGGTTCAACGAGGGCATTGGCTACTTTTAGATTCTGGCAGAGAGTTTTGTTTTTCTTTTTTTTCTATATAAAAATAATTTCTGAAAGGTTTCACTGGATAGGATCACATGGGGCTGGAATGAAAGGGCTTGGAAAAAGGGAGGACACCCAGAAGAAAGGAAGACATTCATTGTTCCAGAGGGTGCAGAAACCAGAAACTGAGTCAAGCTGAAGACATAGCTCATTAAATACAGGTGGTTTTAAAGGTTTGGTTTTCACAGCTCAGATTGGGTAGCAGCAGTGAGAAGGGTGGGATGGGAAAAACACAGTAAAAGGCTTGGGGGTCAGACATTCCACGTGGACTTTATATAATGACCAGTCCCTCGAAGAGTCTTGGGGTCAAATCCTAGATTTTTGCTCACTCAGGATTTCACTTACAACACTTTCTGGCCTGGGCCTTGGAGAAAAGTGAGGTTCCAGACTAACAGAGGTCTTTGAGCCCCCAGTGGTAAAGTCAGGCAGCCAGGAGCCTTGTTTTTAAAATTAGTACACTTCTTAGCCATGGCTGGTCACTTAAAGGAGCGCCAGTCTGGAGTCCCAGAGTCAGATGCTCCTGAGGCCGTCCTTAGGCTTCCTTTAGAGGAAGCAGAATTGGCCTGGGAAAGTCCTTTCTGCTTCTAGCTAGCCAGGCCTGGGCATAGCTCTTTCTCCCCCCCCCCCCCCCCCCGCCCCCCTGCCTTTACTATAAAAGGATCTTAGCAGGAGAATGGGTGCAGAAGGAGAGGGAGTTGCTAGGCAGGGGATAGGTCAGAGGAATGAATGGGCGTGGCTCAGGGGTGAGGAGCCCAACCAGCACAGCCGGAGCCCAAAATAGAGATGGAGGCTAAAACTGGCACCACGAGTGCAGAGTTGGGCTGGAAACCTGTAGCCCAGCATCATTCTGTCTCGATAGGCTACTGAGAAGGCCAGGAAGCTAGTGGTCGTGGGCGGGACCTCATTCCCTCCCCTCATCTCCATCCCACCACACACCTTTTGGGACTAGATTAGGCAGGACCTTGAAATTTCTACCAAGTTTTGTTCCAGGGTGCTCTGGTTTTTACAGGGCAGTGGGAGACGTTGAAAGTGGAAATGGTGCAGACTGGAGAAAGAATTTCCCTAGTGGCAGGAAACTCAGGTTGACGCACCGGTCCAAAGAGATGAAAAGCCACCCACACTCCCTAGCAAACTCCAGCTACTTCCTGACCGGGGCAGGCTGTGTTGAGTCTTCCAGGTCTTGTTGAATTTGCAGCGGCAGGAACTGGTGTCCAGGCACAAGGATTTCCTCAGTTAGCCTCGGGAAAGGTGCAGACTTCTCACTTCACTGCCAAAGTGGTTGGCAGAGGTGGTGCTGGGAATGACGGTCGGTAGGAGTGTGACCCAGAGCTGTGAGAAGCTTGCAGTGGTGGTGGGGAACCCTCTCCTGTGGTCTTTGGAAATGGCTCCTCCTTACTTTTTTTCTGAGGGGGGAGTGAAATTTACTGGTGAAGCTTCTAGTTCCCTTTTGATTTCCTCCTCCCTCTTGTCACACCAGTTCTCAACTGTAAAAGAGATCTGTGTACTCAAGTCTATTTTTTAGGCCCTTAAGGCTAGTTCCCCCAGCGGCCGACGAGGTAGGCGACAAAATCCTCCAACCGGAGGGTCTTTAAAGAGTGAAGTTACCCGGAATGGGTGCCAGTGTTTTTTTTTTTTTTTTTTTTTTTTTTTTTAGGGAGAGGCGAGCTAAGAGGGGTCGCTGAGGTCAGAGCGTGTCCCTAAGCGCTAAAGGGAAAAGGCAAGAGGACGCCTCGAACCCATCCAAGGACCTTGTCCTTCAGGCCGTAGCAACACTAACCCTGGCGTCCCGTCCGGTGCGCGGGTACCCCGCCCTGCGTCCGCTCCGCCTCCCCCCTTCCTGAGCCCGGGTGAGGGAGGAGACTAGGGTTTGAGGAACTGGCGCTGGGTGCCGGGCTAGGGGACTCAGACTTCCTGTCCCTAAGGCCGACGCGTGCGGCCGACCCCTCCCCCGCCGGAGCTGGCCGCCCGGGTCCGCCGCGTCCGACCGCGGCTCACGCTGGATTATGTCTCGGATCGAATCCCTCACGCGCGCGCGGATCGACCGGAGCAAGGAGCTGGCGACCAAGGTGGGCTGGCTCTGCGACTGAGCGCCCTGCCGACCACGGGCCTTCACCCCGCACCCCATTTCCCTGCGCCGCCCGCTCTGGGGAGCGGGAGTCAGCGCGCTACGGCCGGACGGGGTGGGTGGGGCTGTGAGCGCGTGGGGAGGGGGCTGGAGGACCGCGACGTGACCCGCGTCTCCAGCACCCGCGCAGTTTCTGTGCTGGGATTCTAGGAGAGCGGAGCTGGGTCATCAGTGTTTCGGCAGGACCGAGTGTTTTGGGCCGCTCGGACGAAAGTTGCTTTGGTAAGGGACTGGGCGGGAAAGGGGGTCGTGCGTGTTGGGCTTCTAGGGCGACGCTTTTAGGTATCTCTTTCAGCGCCCCAGTTCCGCCCGGTTGCTCGCGGCGGTGCCCCCCAGCGCTGGCTCGGTCGTTTCCCCCTTTGTCCCCACCATCGGTTGGAGGGGGCGGGAGGGGGTGGTTTCCCAGCTCCCTCCCTCACCTTCCCGCCCCTCCAAGACAAAAGTCAGCTCCTCCTCTTCTCGCCGATGGACTTTCCAGCTGTGATTCAGTTCTTGCCTGGGGTGGGCGGGTGGCTGAGGTCAGGACTGCAAGCGACAGCCCATTTCCCCCGCCAGGCCAGGCGGACTCCCTCAGGTGAAGGGAGCTTGCCTTTGTGTAGCTGGGATGCCTTCCTCCATCCTGAGCGCCGAGGTGTCTGAATCCAGAGTAGTTCCCACCCTTATCTGTTCCATCATCTTACGGGCTCCTGGTCCTCCAGTTGTTGGCTGACCCACTCCCCACTCCCCTCAGCCATATTTTGATTATGGCCGCGGGTTTGGGGCCCTTCACCTGCCATCTGGGATCTGGGTGTGTAATTCTCAACACACTCTGCCTGACGACCTCTCCGCCGCGCTTTTTACAAGTGTCCTTTATTTCTGTCTTTGTATCCAGACCCACTCCCAAATGCCATGACTTTCCATACCTCAGTCTCCAGGAAGTGGTGAACCGGAGGACTTGTAGACGAGTGTGGAGCTGGGAAGGACCTGGTGCTGGCTGATGGGGCCTCCCAGTTCAGGGCACCCACATTATAAGGTTCTCAGAAAGGAAAGGCAGAAACAGTTTTAATCTTAATCCCTGTTCTCACTGGGAGCTCGTGGACCCTTCCGCAGCCAGCCAAGTAGATCATTTATTTTCTGGCTGGGAAGCCACTCCGGGATGGAAACCCCTGTCCCTCCTGGTTCCAGGCGTTAGCGACTTGTCTTAGTGCTAAACACGAAGCTGGTTTGTAGGTTGGAGAGCCCAGGGAAAGCGTAGTTTGAGGCTTTCTTTTTTGGGATGGGTGTCTGCTAACCGGAAGGAAAGCTAGCAGGACTCTGAGTAGCTCCAGGGTGGGGTGACTGAAGTGTGAACTGTGGGGTGGCAGACAGGCTCTTATCAACCCATTCCCAAAGTCTGTTTATTTTTTCAACCGTTTGAGCAGACCCTGGAATAGAGCCAGGGTGGGGGGAGGGATGGGACCTTTGTGAAAGCGTGGAAATTTGGTTCCACCCTAAAAAGGAAAGTCATGGGGGAGCTTGGGGGGCAGAGCTGTGAAACTGTATGAAGACACTCTTGGAGGGCCTTTCTCTAATCCAGACACCTGGCATCTCATGGCCTGTTTCTTCTTGTTGTTATTTTGTTTTTTTTCATATCATGGTAACTGGAAATCCAGAACCTTTATCCTGTGACTAGCCCTGTGTGTGTGTCGGGGGGGGGGGCGGGGGGGAGGTGTTGGGTGATCTGACTGGGACCAGGACCAGTGAGTGGTTCTGAGAGGGCAGGGAGACCTTGGGGAGGAGGGAGGTTGTCAGTTAGAGCTGGTCGGAAGGGGAGGGACACCTCCGGAAAGCTGTGGTTACCGAAGTGGGGGAGTTGGTTCTCAGCCAACAAACCCTGGATCTTCCCCCTCCCCCTCCCCAAGCACACCAGCTGTCTCCTTTCTTTTTATACTGTGGTGGGTAGTAGAGGCCCACTGGAAATGAGATTATTTGAGGAGCATGGTCTTCCCTGCTACCTATGAGGGAGATGGGTCAGGGCAGAGATCTGCCCGTCTCTTTTTTTACTCTTAGGACATTTTCACAGAAGGGAAAATTCAAGCTCAGCCTGCCCTTTTTCCTTCCGCAGGCGAGGATCTATCCGTGTGCTCCGCACTTCCTTCTCCTCATTGTTCTGTCCTGTTGTTCTCCAGTCCTACTTCCTACCTCATCGCGCCTTAAAGCTGCTCTTTCCATCTTTAGAGCCCTCATCTTGGCCCTCAGAACAAAGCAGGGGCCAGAGATCAGAGCTCTAGGGATGGCTTTGGGGGCGGGAGCACCGTGGGTTTTCCTGAACCCTGTGTGTGATGGGGAGCAGGGTGAGAAGCCGCCTTTGTTCAGTACCAGAGAGGTGGCTGGCTTTGTGTGCAGGACCAGGAGGGCAGGGCTGGGGGAGCAGGGAGAGGAACTAGAATAGTTTGGGAGACTTGAGGAGTTGGGGGTTCCTCTGGGAAGCTGGGGTTTGGGGCCATCCAGAAAGATTTTAGGGGTAATGGGTGTCCAGGAAAGCGCTGAGGGGGAAGAGAAAAAAGCAAAGCTGACGTGGAAAAGGCACTGGAACTGTGACCTTGAATCAGAGAGGACAGATGAGATGTGATTCCCTGTGTTTGGGGGGGTGTCTCTCCGTCAGAGATGCACAGAGGTGCTTTTTGAAAATTAGCTCTTCCCATGCTCTGTGGACATAAGCAAGTAGTTCCCATTTTAAAGTTCAGCCTCTGTTTTGATGTAGAATGTAGGCGCTGAGTGGATTTGTCATGGTTTCTAGAAGTGGTAGAGAAATGGCTGAGAGATGCTGGCTAGAGACCCTTCTGGATTTGTTTTTGTCTCCTTGGGGAGGTGGGGGTAGGGCTGAAGACAGCAGCTACCCCCTCCCAACTCAGCTGGCCTGCCCTGTGCCAGGAGGGCAGGGAGTCTGGCACAGCTATTGTTTGCCTGTACAAATGCCCGTCTGTCTGTGTCTGGCCTGACAGGTGTGGCTGGGTGGGGAGCAGGCTGGGGTCGAGGGTACCTGGGTCACAGAGGCTCTAGCCAAACTGCCCCTTTTCTGCTTCACCTGTGTGTTGTCCAGTCCCACTGTCCAGTGCTGTCCACCCTTCGTTGAGCAGGGGTTTTCTAAGTGCCTTTGTGTGCTCAGTGAAGTCTTTTTCTTTTGTTTCTGGCTTAAGCTATAGTGTCTGCATTTGGCCATCTTCTCTCAGCTTCCAACCTTCCATTTCCCTCCCTGGAGCATCTGAAGGAGCAGGACCTTCCACAGTCTATCCAAAGCCCTCCTCCTGGACTCTTCACTCCTGGTCTCAGAGATTTCCCCTTGTGGAATTGAAACCAAGTTTGCAAGTACTTCACCACTGACCAGCAGCCCTTCCCTTCACACCAGTGACCCTGTGTCTCGGCTGTCCAGGGCGGAGCCACAGGCTGTTAGTTCCAGTGGACCCCTAGAACCCTCTGGCTATAGAGTCTTGAGGAAGAGGCAGCTGCCCATTTGTGAATACCACACAATTCTCCCACAGGCCTTGGTATGGAGAGGAGGACAGTGAGAACTCAGGCCTGGGGAGAGCAGCTCTGACACACCCGAGTAACTGCAGCCCCTGAGGAGCTTGGGAAGCCTGAGTCTAGGTTTCCCTACTTGTCTCGCCTCATAGGTTTTCTTTCTTTTTTTTTTTTTTGTCTTTCTTTTCTTTTTTTTCCAAGACAGGGTTTCCCTGTCGCTTTGGTGCCTGTCCTGGAACTAGCTCTTGTAGACCAGGCTGGTCTCGAACTCACAGAGATCTGTCTGCCTCTGCCTCCCTAGTGTGAGCCACTACCCGCCCAGCTATCATTGTTTTCTTTTAGCCTAGAGCACAGAATGGAGAGAACTCAGCTCCCTCCCTGCATGGAAGGAGATGGAAGGAGATTTCCAGTTGGTGTTCTTTTTTTTTAAAAAAAAAAATATTTATTTATTTATTATGTATACAATATTCTATGTGTATGTCTGCAGGTCAGAAGAGGGCACCAGACCTCATTACAGATGGTTGTGAGCCACCATGTGGTTGCCAGGAATTGAACTCAGGACCTTTGGAAGAGCAGGCAATGAATGCTCTTAACCTCTGAGCCATCTCTCCAGCCCCCTCCAGTTGGTGTTCTGACCCCCCAGAGGAAACCCTCTTGATCTCTGTCAGAGGAAGTGGGTACTCCAGAGGAAAGACAGGAAAGGAGGCTGAAGTTCTTAAGGTTCTCATAGGCTAGAAAAGGGTACCCACAGATGAGGGTGCTGCTGGAGACCCTGTCTTTTCTTTCTTTTGTATCCCCATTTCTGAACATACATTGGGTGCCTGCTGAACTTGAGGCTTTGTGCTAGGTATGGGTCTTAAGATGAAGGTTGACCTTAACCCCAGCACTCAGAAGGTAGAGGCAGGCAGACCTCTGTGAGTTCGAGACCAACCTGGTCTATAAGAGCTAGTTCCAGGACAGGCTCCAAAGCCACAGAAAAACCGTATCTCGAAGAACAAAAAAAAAAAAAAAAAGACAAAGGTTGGCCTTAAACTCCTGATTCTTCTGTCTCAACCTGTCAGTGCTGAGTTTATTGGTGTATGCCCCAACACCCAGCCCTGTTCATTTCTATATTCAGTTAACCTGACATGTGGTATTAGCCTGGATAATATCAGTGAGCAGGGAAGGCTTTCCGGATCTGTGGAGAGGAAGCAGGACACACTGAGCTGGCCAGCAGAGGGTTGGGTCCTGCAGAAAGGGCTCTGAACACTGGGTTGGGTGTTTGGACTGGGGAATGACAGCTCTTTCTTGCCTCTGTCGTGCTGGGATTGAATTCAATGCTTCATGTCTACCAGACCCTTGAACCTGGAGCATCATTCCCTGCCCTTTTTAGAATTTTCTTTTGAGTCAGAGTCTTGCTAAGTAGCCCAGACTGTCTTTGAAATGTCCATCCTCTTACCTCGACCTTCCAAATAGTTAGACTTCCAGACGTGGACACCACCCCTAGCTGTGATAGATCCTTTCCTGGTGGACATACTGGGGCATGGAGGAGATGGAGGGCTGTTCTGCATGCTGTGTGTTAAATGGAAGAGAGACCGTCAAGCCAGCCCATCTTCCCCCTGGGAAGCACTTCCCGTGTCTTTCCGTTCTCTACAGCTTGAGCCGTGGGGCGGTCTCAGTACAGCCATCTCTGGGACAATAGTGCTAGGCAGTGCCAGGGCCTCTTGCTGCTGGGCAGTGCCCGTGCCGGGATGTGCTGCTGCTGTGGCTGCTGCCCGCTGCTTGCCCACTCAGAACAGGGGCCGCTTCAAGAGAGGGTGAGTGTTGGCAGGTGGAAGGCGGGGACGAGAGTCTGGGTCTGTATGGGCAGTCCCTTGTCCCTTCCCACTTGCAGCTGAACTATCATGGGGAAAGACCGTGTCTATAAGCACATACTTCTGTTTAGAGCGGCCCTTGCCAGCCAGGCATGTTGTTCTCTTTACTGCTCTTCTCATGTTTGCTTGCTTGTCTGTCGGACACGCTCATACTTTCTATAGATCGGTGTCCTTGAGAAGGCTGGGAGGGCAGAGAGGTGGAGAGACGGAGAGTATATGCTAGTGGGAAGAGATGTTTAGACTTGGCCTTTGAAGTCCCATAAGGTGAATTTGAGGTGACTTTGATCTAGATACAATCCAATTAAAGAGCTATACTTTCCCACAAGTCGGCTGGAGAATAGACCAATGAGACACTTTGCTGGTGATTCAGGCAGGTGGGTGCCACTGAAGAAGAGGAAGCTGAAGTGTCTGAGACAGAGTCTGAGGGAGGGGTGTCCCTTAGGAGGGGAGGAGTCAGCCCCAGGGAAGAGGGGAGAAGTAGTTGCAGGGCTGATAGAAAGAAGGCTGAGGACAAGGAGAGACCAGGGTGGGGCAAGGAAGACAGGCAGGATGAGGAGAGAAGCCTGGCCTGGTGCTGCATGCCTGTAAGCCTAGTATTTGGATGGCTGAAGCAGGAGGATTGCCTTCAGTTCAAGGCCAGACAGGCTACACAGTGAGATCCTGACTCAAAAAAACCAGTAGAGTAGCTGGGGGTAGAGGAGGAAGCATGAAGAGGAATAGTAGGGAATGTCACCTTAGGTCACCCTAACTGAGGGCCAAGACAGAAAGATCTTGGTCCAGGACACCTCAAGACCTAGGGCATTGTGGTCCATTGCTCTCTGGCCCCTGCACTGTTGACTCAGCACCTCCACACTTCCCCTTTCCCCCATCCTCCCCCACTCCGACTGCCCGTGTGGTCAGTGGTGTGGCAGGCCCAGGCTGGGTGTTTTCGTCACTGAGTTATGATTCTCTGTCTTAGGGTCCCCACCAGTGTCCTCAGTTCTCTTTCAGCTGCCTGCATGGTTTTGTCCTTGTCCTCTAACATCGTTAATTAAATTGATTAAGTAATTAATTTAGAGGCGGGGTCTCACTGTAAAGCCCTGACTAGCTTGGGATTTTCCTATGTATGCTGGGATGTCTTGAACTCAGAGATCTGCCTGCCTCTCCTCCTGAGTGCTGGGATTAAAGTTGTGCCCCAGTATCAACTGTCTTGCCCTTTCTGATTGACTGGGTACATGCATGGCTGGGATGTGGGTGTCAGTTCACTTCTTCCGCCATGTGGGTCATCAAGTTTGGCAGCAGTGCCTTTTCTTGCTCTTTGTTTGTTTGTTTTGGTGGTGGTGTTTTGAGATTGGACCTCATATCATCCATATCACTAGATAGCTAAAGATGTCCATACTCCCAAGCTTCCCACCTCCACTTCGTAAGTGCTGTGTGTGTCTGTTTGTGTTTTGTGGTTTTTGTTTTGTTTTTTGAGACAGTTGTCTATAGCCCAGGCTTGCTGCAATATTCCTGTCTTAGTCTCCCAAGTGCAGGAATTCATAGGCATGTATTCACAGCCAGTATTGTCTTTTCTGGCTCTTGGAAAAGTCAGGTGCTTGGGGAGGAACAGAAAGGAAGTTAAGGACTTTTGCAGAAGCTGGATGGAGTGGGAGAAAATTTAAAGGCAAAGGTATTCCTCAGGGACAAATGGGACACTACAGTGCTTTAATCCTAGCACTGAGCAGGGGAGGCCGGAAGATCCAAAGTTCAAGGGTATTCTTGGCTACTTGAGCACCCCCTGACCACACACAGACACACAGACACAGACACACACACACATACAGACACAGACACACACGCACACAGGCAACCAAAGGTGGATCTTTGGGGCTTTGACTGATTGAGTATAAATAGAAGAGTTAGAGGTTTGGGGTCCTGATCTCTGGATTGGGGTGGCTGAAGACGCATTCTGTCCCCCCAGCCAATCTAATAAGGGAATCTCCTGCATTCCCACCCGTTTCCTCATGACTGCTTTGAAGACAGCAGCTCCAACACCCGTTGTCATGGTTATGAGAGGAACTAACTCCCATAGATTGGAAAGCGCTGGTGAGCTGGCACCCTCTGCTTCGCTGGTCCTCCCCTCCTCTCTGCGCATCTTCCCCCAGCACAGAGAAAGCCTCCAGCAGTCGGGGGCGAGCAGAGCTAAGCCTGGGAGGTGGAGTGAGGACGCAGAGATCTAGCGACTAGGAAAATGAGTGGCAACAGGAGGCAGCCCAGTCGCCGGGGTCAGGTAGGCCAGAGGCCTAGGGACCTTAGGGACTGACTGCCCTGTGCTTTGGTGACCGGTGTCATCCACCCTCTCTAGGCAGGCGTTTCCTCCGTGGCTCAGCTTTCAGCCTGTCTCTCTGGAAGCCAAGTGCTTATTAGGTTTCTCCTGGCCTCACTTCTATCTTTCGACCTTTCCGCAGACCCGGGAAAAGGAGAAGATGAAGGAAGCCAAGGATGCTCGCTATACCAATGGCCACCTCTTTACCACCATCTCAGTCTCGGGCATGACTATGTGCTACGCCTGTAACAAGAGCATCACAGCCAAGGAAGCCCTCATCTGCCCAAGTAAGTTGTTGGTCCCTGCAGGTCACTCAGACTGGGTCATCATCAACCCTAGCCCTTCCATCTGTCCTTTCAAGCCTGGATCCTTAAAAGGGACTCTACTTTCTGGGCCTCACCTGGGCTCAAGTCCCATGTCCAGATGCTTGGTCCCTCCCTTGCTGTCCTTTCTCACATTAGGTGGTGGTTTTTGGAATGTGGCATAGTCCGGTCTCTTGGGTGTGGGTTGGCAGAGTCTGGGATTACTCTCCTTCCAGCTGTCACTTTCTGGGTATCCCCCTTGCCCTTTGAACAGCTGTTGACAGTTAGAAGGAGCAAGAACGTGTGTTTGAACTGGAGTGGGAGAAGAGCTAGGGCAGGAGGGCAGCTGCCAGCCTTGCAGCTGCCCCTGCCCATCTTTCTGGGCCTCGCTGGACGTTTTCGACTTCAGGATCCCCTTGTTGCATGTGGGTGGAATCTGAAGTCTGCTGATTCAAGGACAGGATGGAACTAGGCCTTGTCTATTTCTTTAACCCTGATAAAGAAAGAAATGCAACAGAGACCTGTGTAATGGAGGGAGGATTCAAAATTCCTAATCTTGCACGTATCCAACCTTCATCCTGTCCCAAGGTGGCCCTGTACGAAGGAACGTAAAGAGGAATTGCTGCCTCCTTAGGACACCAGTGCAGAGGGCTTCAGCTCTGCCCTGTCCCCCAGCCCCGTGCCTCCTTCTGACTAGAATGGGGGTGTTGTGGCCTGACTCTGACTCCCTTTATGACTTTGGGAAGGAACCTCGGGAAGAACTAATGGGGCCTGCCTCCCTACTTCTTTACCACTTGATTTAGAGCTAAAAGGATGAGGAGGGACCCCAATCTAGATCCCTCTGGAGACCTGACAAAATACTCAATCCGGAAGCTTGTTGCCAGGGGAACGGGGAGGTAGGTAGCACTATTTTGAGAGCAGGTGGAAAGCGGAGGTTTGATCCAGAGACACTAGGTGTTGGGGGTAGGAGAAGGGAGCTCGAAGGGTAAGCACTGCCACAGCCCTCCTTCTGTTGTCCCCTTCTGCCCCACCCTTTGAGCCTTGTATTTGTGGAAGTGAGCATGGTGCTGGGCATTGTCTGCACGAGGTAGCAGTTTCCTGTGGTGTTTTGGGGGGGTTGTGGGGTGAGCTGTAGAGCTGAAGCCATGTCAGGAAGGAGACAGTTCATGGTCTTAAGCCTAGGCTCTGCTCTTTCCTTTCTTACTTCATGGAGAGGTGGGTGGGGGGATGAGCGGAAGCAGATGGAGTGTGGGAGCCCTAGTTTGCCTTAGTGGAGGAACAGAAGTTCCCAGGCCTAGAAGGAAGAAGCAGCCTGGATGGAGTTAGTGCAGAAGACTGCCCCGCTGGGGAAGGGAAGGACCACTGGGCCCAGACTCTGAAGCAATGAACAGAGTCTGCTGTCATGTGTGGGAAAGAGCATGGCTTTTGGCTCTGTGTGCGTGCATGCGTGTGTGCATGTGTCTGTGTTGTTTTTTTGAAACAGGGTTTCTCTGTGTAGCCCTGACTGTCCTGAAACTTGCTTTATAGACCAGGCTGGCCTCCAACTCACAGAAATCTGCCTGCCTCTGCCCTTCGAGTGCTGGGATTAAAGGCATGCGCCACCACCACCAAGAGTATGGGTTTTGGATTAAGGCACACTTGTAACTCTCCACCAGCCGGGTGACCTAGGCTAGCGAAAAGTATCCAAACCAACTCCTAATTTGTGAAGTGAGCAGGGAGCTTTCCTCAGGGGGCCAGGGGCCAGGGGCATCCCGACTCCCTGCCACCATCTGGTCTGGGGAGGCCCCGTGCTCATCTGCCAACGTCATCTTCTTCATCTGCCTTCAACTCTTCTCCAACAGCAGAGCCTTCTTCCCCCTCAACCCTCTGGTCCCTCAGGCCACAGGACGGTTCAGTCTTCTGGGCCATCCATAGCAGACCCCTCTCACTCCTATTCCTGCTGAAGGATGAGGGAGGCAGGGGAGGGATTGGCATGAGATTCTGGGAAGCTGGGAAGAAAGAGTGTCTGCAGAATGTATGGCCTAGGAAGTTGGGTGTTTACATGTGGGTGTGTCCCCTCCTGTGCCACCCAGCCCTCCCTTCACCCTCTCTACCCCACCCTCCCAGCCTGCAATGTGACTATCCACAACCGCTGTAAAGACACCCTGGCCAACTGTACCAAGGTCAAGCAGAAGGTGAGAGGGCAGGGTGGGCTGAGGGTTGGGGGTGAGGGCAGGGATCGCAGTATCTGTCTATTTTTCCGTTCATTCCCTCCCCTGTGTCCCTGTCCTTGCCATGGGGCAGCCCAGACCTGCCCCCTTAGGCCACAGCCTACTGCCTAACTACAGTGTTATTAGGGCTCCCAAGAGGTCCTGGCTTGTCCTGGATGTGTGTGGGTCTTTGGGTGACAGCTATTCTTGGTGTCTCTCTTTTGCTCTGTGCCACAGCAACAGAAAGCTGCTCTGCTGAAGAACAATACTGCCTTGCAGTCTGTTTCTCTTCGAAGTAAGAGTGAGTAATTGGGAAGTTCTCATGAACCCCAGGACCACCAAGCTCCTGAGTCCATGATCTCTGCTGCCCCCATGAGGACATACCCGGGAACAGACAGCTCATTTTAAATGGAAGTGTCTTGAGGGTGGCGTAGGGATGGTCCTTAATCTTGGGGTTACTGTCAAGACAGGAAAGTCCAAATAGGGTTGAGGGACAAGGATGACTGGGTACTTGAGCCTTGCAACATCCTTTTATGATTGTCATTTATTTATACTTCATTTGGGAATTGTCAGAAGAAGCATAGTGCCCGAGTTCTCCAGACCAGTCTCACCTCTCTGGCCTTCGCGTTGCTCACAGGCTTCTTTGGGGTTGAAGAACGTATAAGAACAGGCTCTTAATTCATGCTGAAGGGTTGTGCAGTGGACAGTGGCATTCTCTTGACTGGTTTGCCAACCTTCCCTGAGTGTAAGGAGCAGAAGACAGGCCGGACAGTTCACCTTAGTTCTACTTGAGGAGCCTGGGAGACTAAAGGGCTGAGGAATTCAGTTTTTTCCTGTTTGGCCTCCTTCCTTACAGCAACCACCAGAGAGCGACCAACCTCCGCCATCTACCCTTCTGATAGCTTTAGGCAGTCCCTCCTAGGTTCACGGCGTGGCCGCTCCTCCTTGTCTTTGGCCAAGAGTGTTTCCACCACCAACATTGCTGGGTGAGCTATTGTTTGGGGAAGTGGGGTCCCGGCAGGAGAGCACCACTTCTTTCCATGAATTCAGAATTGGGGACAGATATGTGAAAGATAAATTCAAACACAGAGTGGCTATCGTTAGGGGCCCACCCTGGGAAGGGACCTCCTGCCTGAGTGGGGTGATGTAGACGGCCTCCGCTTCCTTCAGACATTTCAATGACGAGTCTCCCCTGGGGCTGCGTCGGATCCTCTCCCAGTCCACAGACTCCCTCAACATGCGGAACCGAACCCTGTCCGTGGAATCCCTTATTGATGAAGGTGAGCAGCCCCACCATGGAGGAGGGGTGTGTTGGCTTGGCTGGTGTGAGAAGCCTGGGAAGGGGAGGAAGGGAGAGGATCCAGGGAAGGGCCCAGGTCCTGGAGAGGGGAATTGCATTCTGAGGTGGCTCCTGTGCCCATACCCAGGTGCAGAAGTGATCTACAGCGAACTGATGAGTGACTTTGAGATGGATGAGAAGGACTTTGCGGCAGATTCGTGGAGCCTTGCAGTGGACAGCAGCTTCCTGCAGCAGCATAAGAAGGAGGTGATGAAGCAGCAGGATGTCATCTACGGTAAGCCCCAGGGACACACAAGCTTCCCTTTTTCTACCAGACCCAGGTTGACTGCATCTGCCCTCTGCTACCCACCTGTCAGGACACCTTCTTCTGTCCTTGGCCACCATGTCCCTGTGCACCTACTTCTTGGTGCTTCTTGGTGCTATTGGTTTTTTTTTTTGTTGTTTTTGTTTTGTTTTGTTTTTTTATCTTAGTTTTCTTAGAGAAGAGTCTCGGGGTGTAGGCCAGCCTCCTGCCTCAGCATCCTGCGTTCTGGGATTACAGGCATGCACTACACCCAGCTCCAAGTCCCTGCCTAGATCTCGTCTTCACTCTGCCTCTTCCACACCCAGCGCTGTGCTGGGAACTGGGAAACCTTCACACTTGACACACATGATTCTTGCCTTCAAATCGTTCCCAGCTTGAAATGACAAGGCATAGAGATAAAAACAAACTCGAAAATGATCTAGGATGACAGTGATGCAAGAGTTAACTCAGAAAAGACCCTAGGGCATCATGGATTGTGTCCAAGGTAGAGTACAGAGACAAATGTCCTTTTGTCTCGTAGAGCTGATCCAGACAGAGCTGCACCATGTGAGAACACTGAAGATCATGACGCGCCTCTTTCGCACTGGGATGCTGGAAGAGTTGCAGCTGGAGCCTGGAGTAGTCCAGGGCCTGTTCCCCTGCGTGGATGAGCTTAGTGACATTCATACACGCTTCCTCAGTCAGCTGTTGGAACGCCGGCGTCAGGCCCTATGTCCAGGCAGCACCCGGAACTTTGTCATCCATCGTCTGGGTGACTTACTCATCAGCCAGGTAGGGAAAGGCAGGGCTCTGTGGAAGGAGTTAGGGCAGAAGTGAGCATTTCTTGTTTTGAGACAACGTCTTATGTAGCTCCGGCTGTCTGGCAACTCATGTAGACCAGGCTGGCCTGCAGCTCACAAACATCCATCTGCCTCTGCTTCCCAAGTGCTGAGTTAGAGATGCATACTAGTGTACAGGGTTCTTTCGTTAAGAAAAATCATGTGCGTGAGTGTGCCTGCACAGGAATGCGCGTGAGCGTGTGGTGGTCAGAGAACCATTCTGGGAGTTGGTTCTTTCCCACCATATTGTTGGCCAAAGAGTGAGCAAGTCTTACCTCCAACCAAACTCTGGTAGCAGGAAGGGAAGCTGAGAACTGGAGAGGAGGAAGCTGACTGTCAGGAGGCCAGAGGTGTGCTGACCTGGTCTTGCTATCCTGACTTCTAGTTCTCAGGTTCCAGCGCAGAGCAGATGCGCAAGACCTACTCGGAGTTCTGCAGCCGCCATACCAAGGCCTTAAAGCTCTACAAGGAGCTGTACGCTCGAGACAAACGCTTCCAGCAGTTCATCCGGGTAAGCCAGCATCTCAAAGGCCAGGCCCAGCCTTCTCATGGCCCAAACCTCTCCCGCCCCCAGGGTAGCATATGCCCTCTGTGCGTGCATAAAGGGAGGCACTTGGACGCCCTTGTGGAGCCTTATGTGCTCTTAGATCTCTTTGGGTTTCTTTGTTTTGTTTTGTTTTTTCCAAGGGGGAGGGGTGTTTTGAGAAAGGGTTTCTCTGTGGCTTTGGTGCCTGTACTGGAACTCATGCTATAGACCAGGCTGACCTCGAATTCACAGAGATCCGCCTGCCTCTGCCTCCTGAGTGCTGGGATTAAAGGCATGCGCCACCACTGCCTGGTGGCTTTTGTTTGTTTATTTGTTTGTTTTTGTTTGTTTTGAGACAGGGACTCATATATGCCTTGGCTGTCATGGAACTCTCTATGTATACCAGTGGCCTCGAACTCACAGAGATCCACCTGTGTCTGCCTTCCATGCACCATAACCAGACTTTGTCAGTTGCCACTCCTCACTGGGCAAGATGACACTGGACTCGTTTTCATATCCTATTGATTTGGTCATCACCACAGACCTGTGACATTCTCTTTCCCATTTCTCAGAAGCCTTCTACCCAGGCCAGCATGGGGCAGATGCCAGGATGGGCCAGCTCCAGAGCTTGGGCTCCCAGTCTTTCTGTCCCCTTAGTCTTTCATCTTCCCTTACAGAAAGTGACCCGCTCAGCTGTGTTGAAGCGACATGGAGTTCAGGAGTGCATTCTGCTGGTGACTCAGCGGATCACCAAATACCCAGTGCTCATCAACCGGATCCTGCAGCATTCTCACGGTGAGGAAGAGCATGGCGGTCAGGGCCTCCCTGGGGAAGGGTGGGGAGCTCTGAGCAGTCTCAGGTGGATTTGGGTTGGGATGGCATCAATTAAACCTTCTCTCGTGCTGGACATCTGGTGGCACCAGGGATTGAGGAAGAGTGCCAAGATCTGACGGCAGCGCTAGGCCTGGTGAAGGAGCTGCTCTCCAATGTGGACCAGGATGTGCACGAGCTGGAGAAGGGGGCCCGCCTGCAGGAGATCTACAACCGAATGGACCCTCGGGCTCAGACCCCTGTGCCTGGCAAGGGCCCCTTTGGCCGGGAGGAACTTCTGCGGCGTAAACTTATCCACGATGGCTGTCTGCTCTGGAAGACAGCCGCAGGTCGCTTCAAAGGTCAGTGGCCCCACTGGCAGACCTGAGAAGTCATAGTTAGATTATCTGAACGGGATTTGCAGCCACCCTGCGGGACTGCTTCTACAGCCTTTCACCAAGGGGGAGATTTGGGAGCGAAAGAGGTAACCGATGGTTGCAGAAGTCTAAACTCTGCATTTGACAGTATGGGCCAGCAGGGACGTCTTTATCGCAATGCATTCATTTCTGTGGTCTGTGAGTGGCCAGCGAACTACCTGTCCTAACCAAAGGGACATAGAGACGCAGATCAGAAGGAGATTCCTCCAGCCACAATCCCTACTGCTAGGACAACAGAGATACATCTGGGAGACCCAAAGTGGGGACTGAACCCTGAAGGGCCGGGAGGTTGGAGAGAACCAACTACAGGACTGGGTGGGGGTTGGGCACTCTTCCACGGGCTCCCTTATTAGAACTTATCTGCACTGATAAAGTCCTTGCACCCAAATCAGGACAAGAAAATAGCACCTCTAAACTTTGGTTTTAGAGGTCAAGGATGGGGGGATACCCGAAGCCAGAGCCCTTATGAAATTCCAGCTGTGAAATTCCTACTCGTAGGGCCTGGGTACTGTCAATCTTTAGCAGGCTTCTTCCTCCATCCATTTCTCTCCTTCCCATCCCTCCCACGCAGCAGCTAAGAATATAAAGCATTGAGGGTTAAAAATAGCAAGGCTGGAGAGCTCTATTTCTGAGGGATTAGCAAAAGCCCTCCCCACAGTTTAGTAAAATCCCCACAGGCCAAGGGTGGCTGTGTGTTCTTGACTGTGGCATTCAGGTCTTTATAGAATTGGTCTTTGGTTCCTCCCTTCCTGGGAGTGCAGGACCCATAGGATCTGAGAACCTGGAAGTGAAGCAGGGCTTGTGGAAGATGGGATTAGTCCAGGGTGGTGGGACGGCCTTTCAGTGCCACTTGCCTGGAAACTAACCTTGTCCCTCTTCTGTGCAAAAGTAAGAAGCAGAACTGTGTCAGTTCTTTAGAATACCTAAAAAAAGGGGGCCTTGGGAGATGGTTCAGTGGTTCAATTCCCTACACCCACACGGCAGCTCACAGCTTTCTATAACTTGAGTTCCAGGGAATCCAACACCATTATACAGACATGCATGCATGCAGGCAAAAACACCAGTGTGCACACCTTTAATACTTGGGAGGCAGATACAGGTGGATCTCTGTGAGATAGGGGCCAGCCTGGTCTACAAAGTGAGTTCCAGGACAGCTGGGGATACACAGAGAAACCTTATCTCAAAAAAATAACAATAAGCTGGCGTTGGTGGAGTACACTTTTAATTCCAGCACTTGCCTTTAATTCCAGCACTTGGGAGGCAGAGGCAGGCGGATCTCTGAATTCAAGGCCAGCCTGGTCTACAGAGTGAGTGCTAGGACAGGCACCAAAGGTACAGAGAAACCTTTGAAAAAAATCTTTTTTTTTTTTTTCAAGGCAGAGTTTCTCTGTAGCTTTGGAGCCTGTCCTGGAACTAGCTCTTGTAGACCAGGCTGATCTCGAACTCACAGAGATCCGCCTACCTCTGCCACCCGAGTGCTGGGGTTAAAGACGTGCGCCACCACTGCCCAGCTGAAAAATCTTGAAAAATCAAAAATATAGATAAATAAATAAATAAAAATACAGAAATAAAGAAAGGAAAACAACAGCAATAACGGATATTTAAACAAGCAAACAAATAAAACAATACCTAAAAAGGTTCTGCATTAGTCAGATGCTGGACATGGGAATTAAAGGCTTAGAATAGCACCCTTCTTATTAAGGGGATCCAAACACCATCTGATTATGGAGCTAGTCCTCGGGAAGAAGGCAAACCTTGCTTTGAGCCTTTAGTGCTGACATTTTTCCAACTTTGTATCTTGGCCAGATGTGCTGATGCTGTTGATGACAGATGTGCTAGTGTTTCTCCAGGAAAAGGACCAGAAGTACATCTTTCCTGCCCTGGTGAGCCTTCCTTCTGTTCTCTTATTCATTGTTCTTATCAGACCCAAAAAAGACGTATGGAGTCAAATACCCGTTCCACCTGTTAATTCTATATAATAAGTAAGAGTAGCTACCAGGTGTTAGTGCTGTGCACGGGATGCTTGTCCTGTGAGGAAAGGCCATCGTTAGCATTACTTTGTATAGGAATGAAGATAAAGCTTAGAAGCCAGATACAGTGGTACCTGCCTGTAACGACAGTACTTGGGAGTTAGAGGCAGGAGGATTAGGAGTTCGAGGTCATCCTCAGCCACATGGTGAGTTCAAGTCTAGCCTAGACTATATGAGAGATCCCAACTCAATAAATAAGTAAATAAATAAACTCTGCTGTGGAATGGTGGAACACACCTTTAATCCCAGCATTTGGTAGGCAGAGGCAGGTAGATTTCTGAGTTCAAGCCTAGCCTGGTCTGTATCAAGTTCCAAGCCAGTCAAGGGTTACATAGGGAGGTCCTGTCTCAAAAAGCAAAACAAGAACAACAAAAGCACAGCAGGCAGAAGCCTGTAATGGCTGGGAAAGCAGGGGTATGAGAGTTGCATCTGTGTAGCTATCCTGGGCTACATAGTGAGTTTAATACCGGTTCAGCTTACATATTGAGCCCCCTGGGGGTGATGTGAATATCAAGGGTCTCACATGCACTTCTAAATATTGGCTGGTACTGATGCCTGTGATCTTGCATATACAGCATTATCTTCAATCCTTTCAATAGTCTAGGACTGAGAACCAAGATATTAAGGGTTACCATTCCTAGTCTTAATTCTTCCGTTTCCCTGATAGGACAAGCCTTCGGTGGTATCCTTACAGAATCTGATTGTAAGAGACATTGCCAACCAGGCGAAAGGGATGTTTTTGATCAGTGCTGGCCCACCTGAGATGTACGAGGTGCACACAGCATCCCGGGATGACCGTAGTACCTGGATCCGTGTCATTCAGCAGAGCGTGCGCGTGTGAGTGTGTGCCTGCTGCCTGTGTCTGTATATGGCCTCAGGGTCCCATGGTCTCAGGTCCTAGGCAGAATACTCCTTGGTAACAGAACCCATCGTGAGAGACTGGGGCAGAGGTTGGAGGAAGACAAGATTAGCCAAGATAGAAAGATACATGAGCCGGGCGGCAATGGTGCACACCTTTAATCCCAGCACTCGGGAGGCAGAAGCAGGCGGATCTCTGTGAGTTCGAGGCCAGCCTAGCCTGGTCTACATCGCCAGCTCCAGAACAGGGTCCAAAGCTACACAGAGAAATCCTGTCTAAAGAAAAAACAGAAAGAAAGATATATGAAGTTATAGTTTATGCTCAGACAATCCCGCTATCCCTCAAAGTATTCCATAAATTCCACACAGTAGATGCAAGAAGTAAATCAATTGTGCTAAAGCAGTAAATCCTTAGGACAGCCATTGGGTTTGAAGTCAGCAGCCAAATTTCTAATTGAATGGGGGAAAAGTAGACGCTCAGGTAGAAAATGTTGAAAACAGCTTGGCGTGGCATGAATGTCTATAACCCCATACCTGGGAAGCGGAGGCAGGATTCAGAATTAAAAAACCACAACAGAGTTAGTGATGTAACTCAACTGATAGTGTGCTCACCTGGGAGCCCCGGGTTCCGTCCTCAGCACACATAAATCAGGTGTGGGGACGTGCAGAGGATCAGAAGCTGGAAACACTAGTGATAACAAAAAAGTTGACTGAATGTGTTTTTAAAGACTGCATCTACAGAATAACATCCCCTCCCCCAAGTTAGAGATTGTGTGTACTAAGCCCCGAGAAACGTCCTCAGTGCAGGCTTTTTATCACCTTTCCCAGCATTAGTGACTGATGGGGAAGTTGGTGCAGAGCGAAGGGAGCGCCCGTGGGAAAGGTGTCATCTCCCTAGAAGGGGACTGTAGACTGTGTGCGAAGGACCGGATGGTTGCTGTGTCTCTTCCACAAACTCAGCCTGCCTGTTTGTTATTCTGCAGATGCCCATCTAGGGAGGACTTCCCTCTGATTGAGACAGAGGATGAGGCCTACCTCCGGAGGATCAAGAGTAAGTCCCCTCCAGGGCATGCGTCGGTTTATGGCATAGCCATACAAAATGCTATGCAGCTCTGGAAAAGATGAGACAAAGGTTGATGAAGTGTCTCAGAGTTTCAAAAAGTACTGCATCCCTTTTGGAGGACCCAGATTCAGTTCTCAGTACCCACTTGGTGATTTACAATTGTCTGTAACCCTGTTCTGAAGACCTAATGCCTTCTGGCCACCTCAGTCACATGCATTGTGCACATACAATCACGCAGGCAAAATTCTTTTCTTTTCTTTTTTCATAGATTTTTTTTTATTTACTGTGTACACAGTGTTTTGTCTGCATGTATGCCTGCATGATAGAAGAGGGCACTGAATCTCATTATGGATGGTCGTGAGCCATCATGTGGTTGCTGGGAATTGAACTCAAGACCTCTATTTTTGTTTTTTTTTGGAGACGGGGTTTCTCTGTGGCTTTGGAGCCTGCGCTGGAACTAGCTCTTGTAGACCAGGCTGGTCTCGAACTCACAAAGATCCGCCTGCCTCTGCCTCCTGAGTGCTGGGATTAAAGCACTCAGGTGTGCCACCACCGCCTGGCGTTTTTTTTTTTTTTTTTTTTTTTTT
>JAQHUG010000236.1:1335998-1348799 GCA_028555095.1 Dicrostonyx torquatus | reverse complement strand
TTGTGAGCCACCATGTGGTTGCCAGGAATTGAACTCAGGACCTTTGGAAGAGCAGGCAATGCTCTTAACCACTGAGCCATCTCTCCAGCCCCAGGCAAAATTCTTATACACATAAGATAAAAATAAATAAATCTTAAGGGAAAAAAATGAAAGCTTCATGTGGCCTGATATATATCTAGGATTTAAAACAATGTAAAGTATATACTACAGTTTTGTAAGATTGGTGCAAATAGATATTCGTGTGTATGTATATGTAAATAAATATATGTGTAAATATATAAGTATACACATGCACATACAAGAATACATATACATGCATGCATATGTGTGCATATGCATACATAATATGTATATATGAATGTACATGCATACATATATGCGTGTGTGTAATCTCTGTCCCAGTGACATCTAATGCCCTCTTCTGGCCTCTGAGGGCATTGCATGTACATGGTTCATAGACATAAACTCAGCAAAACACCTATATGCATAAAAATAAATGTTGTTGCCAGACTTGGTGGTGCACACTTTTAATCCCAGCACTCAGAGGTGACAGAGTCAGGTGAATCTCTGAGTCCGAGGCTAAATCGAGTTCCAGGGCAACCAGGGCTGTTATATGCACAGACACTGTCTTATAAACAACCAAAAAAGCCAACAACCAAAAATGGTTACACATTTTTTTTTTTTTTAAATGAGAACGGGGTGTGTGGTGTGCACTTGTAACTCCAGCATTTGGAAGGGTCAGGCTGTCTTAATTGCATTTATATTGCTGTGGTATAACCCCATGGCCAAGGCAACTCAAAGAAGGAAGGACTTTTTTGGGATTACAGTTCCAGAGGGTTCATAATGGTAGGAACAGCAGGTAGTAAAGGAGACAGCTGGAACAGGTGAGAGAGCTGGAGTCTTTTGAAACTCCAAAACCCGCCCCCAGTGACATGCTCCCTCCAGCAAAGCTCCACCTCCTAGCTTTCTCAAATAGCCACCAGCTGGGTACTAAGTATTCAAATCCCTGGTCCTTATGAGGGAACATCTCACTCAAACAGCTGCAAAGAGCATCCTCAACTGTATTTGGAGTTTGAGAGCAGAAGTTAGTCATATAGCTGTGTCTAACTGCAGGCCACTCTGGGAAGCGCACTTGCAGGGAGCCAGGTGACCAAGTGAACCTTCCGTGTGTGCTCTAAATGAGCATGGAGAGAATGAGATAGACAGCCTGAACCCTTTTCGCAGGTTTGGTTTTGTTTGTTTGGAGACAGGGTTTCTCTGTGTAGCCCTGGCTGTCCTGGAACTAGCTCTGTAGACCAAGCTGGCCTCAAACTCATAGACATCCACCTGCCTCTGCCTCCCAAGTGCTGGGATTAAAGGCGTGCACCACCGCCGCCCGGCTGCAGATTTTTATAAACAAAAGTAACAATGATTTATATCACACACACAAGGTTTTTGGGAGGTGGGCAGGGGGAGGCTCCAAGCCCAGAATTAAGTCCTGCCACTCTGCCATGCTGAGCCTGTCCCCTGGGCTGGCCCTTTCCTTCCATGCTCACCTATTTCTGCTCACAGTGGAGCTGCAGCAAAAGGACCGGGCGCTAGTGGAGCTGCTCCAGGAGAAAGTTGGACTGTTTGCTGAGATGACCCACTTCCAGGCAGAGGAAGACAGTGTCAGTGGGATGCCTCTGCCCGCCTTGCCCAGGGGCCTTTTCCGTTCTGAGTCCCTTGAGTCCCCTCGGGGCGAGCGGCTGTTACGAGATGCCATCCGTGAAGGTGAGGGCTCTCCTTCTGAAGTGTCAAGGCTGTTCACTCAGACCAGGGCCATCTCAACCCCACAACCCTTAAAGGCCCCTGAGAGTTTGTCTTGGTCCAGTCCTTGGGAAGAGCAGGGAAGAGAGCTGACCTTGCTGTTGGATGCCCCTCCCTCTGTCAGGCTCTGCTGCCCCTTGGACATCTTTGAGGTCCCTTGGCTGACTGAAACCCCACTACCTCAATGTTGACTCCCTAAACACTTGAAAGGTCACTGTGTGTTGGATGAATCTCACTCGGTATTGTCTCCTGTCCCTGTCTCCTCTTCTTTCCCTTCAGTGGAAAGCCTGAAAGACTTGCTGGTGGGACCAGGTGCTGATTTGCTTTTGACAGCCCGAGAACCAGCTTTATCTTTGGAACCTGATAGTGGCAACACCAGTCCTGGGGTCACTGCTAGTGAGTGTGGGGCTTGAGAGCAGGTGGGAGTGGCTAGAGAAGGGCGAGGGGTTACAGGTCCTGAGGAAGTAGGTGCACTCTCTTCTCTTCTGCAACAGATGGAGAGGCCAGAACTTTCAATGGCTCCATTGAGCTCTGTAGAACAGACTCGGATTCCAGCCAAAAGGTGGGTTCTCAAGAGAGTCAGGGCTAGAGGAAGGGCTGGCATGTGGCTCGTCAATAGAAAGCTACTGGGGGCGGCCCCCAGGTCTGTCTGTGCCTGCTGACTCCCCATTCTTGTCCATTTCTGCAGGATCGGAATGGAAATCAGTTGAGGTCACCCCAGGAGGTAAGATGGGAATTCTGCAGTAGAGGAGGGAAAAGGAAAGGAAAACCGGTCTCTGTCTGAGAAATCATCGCCTAGTTTGGGTGATTTAGGGGAGCGTCTCTAGGCACGACTGTTTCCGCAGCCTCTTGACAACTTCTGGGCACTGGTGCATCCATCCTTTCTCTGTTCACAGGAGGCGTTACAGCGATTGGTCAATCTCTATGGACTTCTACATGGCCTTCAGGTCAGTGAGCAAGGGCTGGAATGGGGAAGAAGAGGAAGAAGCCCGAGGTGTCCCTGTAGGTGACAGTCATCCTAACAGGCCTACATACTCCACCAAGCCAAGCTCTTTGGGTCCCCAGGATTGAGAGACAGGTAGGTGGCTTCTGAAACACCTTTTGGCCTCATCCCATCCTCAGGCTGCTGTGGCCCAGCAGGACACTTTGATGGAAGCCCGATTCCCTGAGGGTCCTGAACGATGGGAAAAGCTATCCCGAGCCAACTCTCGGGATGGCGAAGCTGGCCGGGCTGCGATTGCTCCTGTGGCTCCTGAGAAGCAGGCGACAGAGCTGGCCCTGCTGCAGCGGCAACACACCCTGCTTCAGGAAGAGCTGAGACGCTGTCGGCGGCTGGGTGAAGAGCGGGCAACTGAAGCTGGCAGCCTGGAGGCCCGGCTCCGAGAGAGTGAACAAGCCCGGGCCCTGCTGGAGCGGGAAGCTGAAGAGGCCCGCCGACAGCTGGCAGCCTTGGGCCAAAATGAGCCACTCCCAGCGGAGGCCCCCTGGGCTCGCAGGCCTCTGGACCCTCGGCGCCGCAGCCTTCCAGCAGGCGATGCTCTCTACTTGAGCTTCAATCCCCCTCAGGTGAGGCTGCCTGGAGTGGTGGAATGAATCTCGTGAACAAACGGACTTGAATGACAATACTAATAGGGCTGTGGGACTGTCTCAGTTGATAAAATGCTTACCATGTAAACGTGAGAAGCTGAACTCGATCCTCAGAACCTTCCTTTGTTTACAGCCTGATGGTACCTTGCTCACAATTCCAATGAGGAGGAGGCAGAGACAGGCTCATCCTCCCAGCTCTCTGGCTAACTAACCTAGTCTCTTTGATGAGTTCCAAGCCAATAGTAGGCCTGTCTCATCAAACAAGATGAATGACTCTTGAGGAAAGACCCTTGAGGTAGACCTCTGGCTTCCTCCTTATACACAAGTGCACACACATGCAGACAAAATCATACTAGTTAAACTGAAAAGAAATTCAAGGCAAGTTCAGTGGTAGAGGCCTATGTAAATCTCCAGCACTTCAACAAGCGAATCTACTCTGTTCTCCCCAGATTTCTCCTAGTAGTCTGTGTGGGGCACTACGGGCATTGTTATACTTGGAGTCCTTGCGTGTGAAGCCTGAGGCTAGAGAACCAACTGGGCCCAGCAGATAATAGAGATGAGCATTGAAGGCAAACAATATGGTTGTCTCATCTCGCTGAGAGGAGAGCCAGTTGGTGGTCAATCTACTGATGGGGGGTGTCATTGTGAATCTCAAGAGATGAGGTGTTTGGATCCTGGAGGGCTCGCTGCCCTCGCCCACCAGTGCCTGCCTGCACTCCTCATACTGCTCCATCTCCTGGTCTTGTGCTTTTGTTTTCCATAGCCCAGCAGAGGCCATGACCGCCTGGATTTGCCTGTGACTGTCCGTTCCCTCCCCCGACCCTTTGAAGACCGAGAAAGGCAGGAGCTTGGTAGCCCTGAGGAGCGGCTTCAGGACAGCAGTGACCCCGACACGGGCAGTGAGGAGGAAGGCAGTAGCCGCTTATCTCCACCCCACAGTCCTCGAGGTAAGATCCTGCTGGGGTTTAGGTCTGGGTCTGCGGCTTCTGAAAGTACTGTTACGTGGCTCCTGAGGTTCAGTTATTCCGAGATGTACAGGCAAGGCTTCCTGCTCTGTGATGACAAACGGGTGGTGGAGCTCTTTTTCTGTCGTTTTTCTTGTTTGTTTGTTGAGACTGGGTCTCTCTGTGTAGCCCTGGCTGTTCTGGAACTCGCTCTGTAGACCAGGCTGGCCTCAAATTCAGAGATCCGCCTGCCTCTGCCTCCCAAGTGCTGGGACCAAAGGTGTGCGCCACCACCCAGGGTAGTAGAACTCTTGAGATGCAGTTTTTCTAATTGGTTGGTGTCTCCCAACCTTTACAAGTAGAAATCTATTTTAAAGTAAAACAGTTTAAAGACTGCCACATCCTAATGGAGAGGAAACAGGCAAGCCCCTCTCGGGGTTTCATGTCCTAACAGTGACTTTGCTGCCTGCGGGGTCATCCCGCCAAGGTGTCTGAATAGGGGCCTTTGTGTGAGCATGTGCCACTCCTCACCACCTCTACCCTGTCTGTCACTCTCCAGACTTCACCCGAATGCAGGACATCCCGGAGGAGACAGAAAGCCGAGATGGGGAGCCTACAGCTTCAGAGAGCTAAGGGGACCCCACCTGCTGCCTGGTGCCCTACTGAAGAACATTAATTAGTAAAGGGGTCAAACCTTGGGGACTCCGTTCTGCCAATAATGAGGGAATATTTGAAAGAACTGCTGATTGTCCTTGCCAGCTCCTGGGATCCTTGGATACCTATGGCCATGTGGGACTGGGGATTTAGAGGCCACAGCCCCCCTGGTGGCATCCAAGAGCTATACCACAGATGCCAGTTTTTCATGCCTTCTTCCCTCTCTTAGGAAAAATTATTTATTTATTGTTTATTGGTTATGTGTGGGAGAGTAAGACTTAAAGGACCAGGGACATGGGAACCAAGCCATAGGGACCAGAGGGCCTTCCTTTAGCACTGCTGGGACACATTTAGGCTTAGCCACGAGCTGCTGGCTCCAGGCTAACACCCACTCCAGCTGCTCCCATCTGTGCCCACAGAACCTACTGCCCCTTTAAGGAGGGCAGTGGGTAGGCCTGTGTCCCTTTCCCCACTCTCCTTAGGCTCCTCCTGCTGGTCTTCCTTCTCTTCATCCTCCATGGAAATCCGGCTCCTTGGGGTTGATAGAGTCGAGGCTAGGGTGACCATGATGTATTGGGATGGGGGAGGAAAAATCCACAGGGACCAGAATGTTTTGTTTTTGTTTTCTTTTTTTGTACCAAAGCCAACTGCACGTGTTTTATATTTTTAAAAGAAGATTGTAGGTACTTCTAGCTCCATGTCTTTGAACTTGAGGAATTGGGGACACAGTGGCTGCTTTCACCTACAGTCTGGGCTCTCCTATTCAGAATTCTTCCTCAGCCATTTGAAAGAAGCTCTAAGTTGGGTTAGGGAACCGCTACGAGCCCTCACCTTATCTCTCCCACTATGGCAAATGTGGTTGAAACGTAAGCAAGAAAGGGGGGAGGTTCAATGCAACCCTAATACCCACCAGCAATAGCCATTTGTTGGCCAATTTAATTGTTAAAAAGAAAAAAAAAAACAAAAAAACCAGAGACAGTAACAATGAAGAAAGAAAGAAAAACTCAAGCAGGGAAAAAAATTAAAGACCTGAAATGCACCAGGTGCTGTCTCTATGGCCCACTCTAAGGATTGCAGAGCCTGCAGCCAGGCAGTGACCACGGTTTCTATAAAGGGGCTGTCACTACCTCACTGAAGAGGGCACTAAAAAAAAAAAAATGAAGCTGCCCAAACCCTCATTAAAAATCTCAAAATTACAATGATGAAAATGAAGTCGCACCCAGGCTCCAGGGGCTGCTGGTGACTCCAATATTAGAAAACTTGTTTGCATCTTATTTGTATGCTGTGCTTGGATATCACATCTGGCTCTTCCCACCTCTCTAGTTCCTTCCCCCACCTCTCTAGTCGCCCCCCACCCCCGTGCTTCATTCCCACAGAGTCAGACTCAGGGCTGAATTCCCAGAGGAGCAGCCCTGCTCACGCTGCCTGGTGGAAAGGCAGTAAGTGGTTTCAGTTCTTGGTTTTGGTTCATCCCACTTCCTGATTCTAGGCCCTACAGATAGGCCATAGGGCAGGGTCAGTGCATGCACACCCCCACAGCCTGTGATGCAGGGTGAGAAGAAGGGTCTCAGGACCCCAACTAAAAAGGAGAATTGGAATTGCATGGGCAGCAGGCTTTGAGACGCTGCCAATATCCCCTCCTTAAGCCTCTGGCCCTTACAAGACAACTTTCTAGCCAATCATGGGATTCTTGAGCCGTAGGAGTTGTTTTATATGTTTATTTATTTACTTTATTATTATTTTTGAAATGAGGTCTTGCAGTGAAGCCCAGGCTGGCCTTGGACTCCCGTCAATCCTCTTGCCTCAGCCTCCTGAATGTTGGAATTACAGGCGTGAGCCAGTATGCCCAGCCTCTGCTATTTTTCTTTTACATGATGGGTGCAGAACAATTGCCAGGCCCAGAAGCCAGTCCTCGCTCCGTCTCATTTTTCCCTCTGCCTTACAAACAGCAGCATACAGTTTCAAGCATTCTGATGCCTCAGTAGCTGCGTTCCAGGTAGCACTAAACATGCAGAGGTCAAGTAGAGGAGACAGTGGTAAAGTCAGGAGAAAAAGAATGCATCTTCCCAGCATTCTCCAGAGGGGCCAAGAGAAAACCCAGGACCTGGAGACTGAGTTCCAGAGTATGAGTTCTGAGAAGCTGGGGTGCTTCTGCTGCCTTATTACCATAATTTCACCCCATTATCAGCACAGAGCCAGTCCCATTCTAACATCTTCCGGTCCTTAGGCTTTCCCCCTCCCTAATTGTGCTTTCTGAACCTGAAGTCTTAATTGTTCTCCCCACTGCTGCCATTTCAAACCTCTGTGGCAGTGTGCACTGGGAGCCAGGGTTCAGCTCCTTACCTAAATCATACTGCTCCCTTGGAGGGGCCTCTAAGCCTGAACCCCTCCATCCCACCCCCTACCCTCATCCTGCTCCATCAGAAGTAGGGCCACATGCAGCTACTTGAGTTGGTCTTGTCAATATTTACCCCGGGGTTCTGTAAAGCACATGCCCCCAGAGAGGGCACTATCCGGCCCCAGCCAGGCCATTAGAGGCGCTGCTGGGGCAGCCAGAAGAATGCTCAGGGAAGGGAAGATCTCTCACCTTACTGATGGCTGGTAATAGGCCTGGCATTTTGGAGCCAGTTTAAACATCAAAAAGAGGAAATTAAACATCAAGAGGCTAATTAAATCTTGTTCCCATCCTTTAATATGTCGTGAGTTGGGCGACTGGGTGGAACGGGCAGTGGCGCTTGGAGTATTGTGGCTTCCCCCACAAGGTGCTGCCTTTCTGGGATTTGAGTGACTAGTCATCCCAGGGACTGGTCCTGAAAGGAGGGCCTGGAGTAGGAGGCTCCATCCATCTGTACCTCCCCTTCATTCCAGAAGCAGACCCCAGTAAGATCCCTCCTGATGGACAACTTAGGTCATTATCGTTTTAAATGAAGAAGGAAACCAAAGGGGCCCTCTGCTCAGAAGACACTCTCAAACGGGTTTTGAAGGACTAACCCTTTTGTTAGTGTCTCTCTGCAGAGTTTGATGTTGGTTTCATCCTTGGTTGCTCTTCACCAAGTATGTCCCTGAAGCTAGAGCTGATTTGGCTAGAGTGGTCAGTGAGTCTTGGGGATCCTCCTGTCTTCCTCCCCAGCACCACGGCATCCAGTATTTTTACACCAGGTAAAAGCTGGAGCTTGCACTCAAGTCAGGTACTCAGCACATTTGCTCCAAATACTTCACTCACAGCTGTCTTCCTGGATTTGTTTTTGTTATTGTTTCTTTTTTTGTTTTGTTTTTTTGTTGTTGTTTTTGTTTTCTAAGACAGGGTTTCTCTGTAGCTTTTGGAGCCTGTCCTGGAACTCATCTGTAGACCTGGCCTTGAACTCACAGAGATCTGCCCGCCTCTGCCTCCAAAGCGCTGGGATTAAAGGAATGTGCCACCATGCCCAGCTATTTGTTAGCATTTGTAATTTTAGGAAGTGTTAGTGTGTGTGGTGACATACATGTCAGAGCACATGTATGGAGGTTAGAGCACAACTTGTGCATACTTAGGTCTCTCAGTTCACCTTTATGTGGATCTGATATTCCAACCCAGGTTGCCAGACTTTTGTGCCAAGTATTTTCCCTGCTTTGCTTGCTATCTTGCTGGTCCATAAAAAATTATTTTATTTTGTATGTGTGTCTATGGTGTGCATGTATGGGTATGCATGACCATATCTCTTTTATGTGAGACTTTCATTATACTCCATATACCAGGACACAAAGTGGACAAGACCTCCATGGCTTCCTATGCCCATCTGTCAGCTGCCCTATTTCCTCTTTTCCATTTTACATGGAAATTACAAATAATAGTAACACTGCCTCCTCCTGCACTGTCGAATCCTCAACAGCCTTTTATTTTTGAGGTAGTTTCTAGCCCAAGCTGGTCTGGACTCTATGTAGTTTAGGAATATCTTGAATTAAAGAGATTAGACAAGCACTCCATCAACTGAGATACAGTCCCAGCCTCTAGAAAACTGATAGAGAGCTGGGCATGGCAGCACCCCAGTACTTGGGAGGGAAGACAAGAGAATCAGGAGTTCCAGGCCAGCCTTTATTGAGTTGGAGGCCAATCTGAACACACACACACAAGGCTGGATTGAATAGGTGGCTCAATACCGTGCTTGTCATGCAGCCATGAGGACCTGAGTGTGTGGTCCCTGCCACCTACATAAAAGCCTGCAGCAGCAGCACCTGATTCTCACTGGTCAGGTCAATAGGTCAGCTCCAAGGTCAGTGTGGGACCCTTTCTCACAGGTAAGATGGGGCTGGGGAGCTAGTTTGGCAGTCAAGAGTGCTTGCTGATTTTCCATAGGACCTTAATCTGGTTCCCAGCACCCTGTGCTGAGTAGTTTACAGCTCCCTGAAATAAGCTCCAGAGGAGCTGGTCTCTGGGCACTCACTCCACACATAATTTTTTTCAATTAAAAAAAAAAAATTGACAGGGGCCAGGTGGTGGTGGCGCACGCCTTTAATCCCAGCACTCAGGAGGCAAAGGCAGGCTGATCTCTGTGAGTTCGAGGCCAGCCTGGTCTACAAGAGCTAGTTCCAGGANAGTTCGAGGCCAGCCTGGTCTACAAGAGCTAGTTCCAGGACAGGCTCTAAAAGCTACAGAGAAACCCTGTCTCGAAAAACCAAAAAAAAAAAAAAAAAAAAAAAAAAAGACAGTCAGGCGGAATGACACACACCTTTAATCTCAACACTCAGAAGACAATGGATCTCTGAATTCAAAGTCAGCCTGGTCTACAGAGTGAGTTCCGGGACTGCCATGACCACACAGAAATCTTGTCTCAAAACAAAAGCATGTCGGGGGGAGGGGGTTTCAACAGGGCCTGGAGTGCTCAGTGGTTAGGAGCACTGACTGGTCTTCCATAGGACCTAGGTTCAATTCCCAGCACCCACACGGCAGCTCACACCTCTCTGTAACTCTAGCTCCAAGATATCTGACACCCTCACATGGACATACATTCACACAAAACACCAATACACATACATTAAAAATAAATATTTAAAAAAGGAAAACAAAACCCGAAAAATTAATATTCATGCAGGCAAACACTAATACACATACAAAAAAATACTTGAGCAGGTAGCGGTCTTTACTAGAAAGCTTGATAGTCTAGATTCAACCACTGAATCTCAGGTGGCAGAAGGAGAGAATTGACTTTAAGCTGTCCTCTGGTCTCCACATGAAAGTAGCACGTCTCCTTGCCCAAACAAGTGTAACTTGTAAAAGGAAGAGCAAGGTGTGGTGACACACGCCTATAACTCGGCACTTGGGAGGCATAGGCAGGTGCATCTATGAACTACATAATGAGTTCCAGGACACCCAGGGAGATGTTGTATGACCCCATCTCCAAGAGAGAGAGAGAGAGAGAAATTGGAGAAGAAACCTTACGTCTGCTTCTGACATTCACATATGCAACTGTGAGCGCACACACAGATGTACATGCACACACACGAAGGGAGAAAAGGGAAAGGAAGCAAGAATAAACTGAACTAAGAAAGCTAAATGTGTTAGCACATGCCTGTAATTGTAGCATTGGGGATCAAGATTAAAGGGTTCCAAGCTACCCTCAGCTACATAGTTTGAGACCAGCCCTGTCTCCAACTTAAAAAGAAACCTGAGGTGAGTGGTGGTGGTGCATGCCTTTAATCCCAGCATTCGGAAGGCAGAGGCAGGCAGAACTCCATGAGTTCGAGGCCAGCCTGGTCTACAATGTGAGTTCCAGGTCAACCAGGGTTACCCAGAGAAATCCTTGAAAAAAGCAAACAAGAAGAACCTGATGAATAGAGATGATTCGCCCGAGGGGATGAGCTGGACCATGAGCTCTGGCATGGTACTGAAACTCTGGTTTCTGATTCTTCCTGATCCTCCAGACCTCTTCTGCACCTCTTACCTTCACCCCACACACACTATGTTTTTCCCTTGTAATTGTCTCCCTTCCATGCTTGAATGAAGGACACGGATCTATTCACTATTCTCAACAGGCTACACATCCACTATCTCCTGACTGGTACAGGAGGCTCCAGCAAGCCCTACTCTCTCATCTTCCTGCTGCAAAAGCAGAGGCTTCTGTGTCATTTCTTTGGCTACACCTGAGATGATAAAAGTGGTCAGAGAAGGCATTTTTGGTTTTGGTACCAAAGAGGGATTAAGGGATGCCCTGTTTTGAAGTAAGACAAGAAGAACCCATGTTTGACTTGTTGGTCTAGACCCCAGAAGGGAAGGTGTGCTGTACCGGCACGAAAGGTCAGTCTGGATGATTTAGTCCCAGTTTCTCTTTGCTCGTCTCTAGAAACACACTTTTCCACACCCACTTTCTACCTGGGCTCCAACTTCTAGGTCCTGCCACATCCACAGTTGATAATCAGAGATCAGACTTTCTCTGGGGACCCTATAGACTAGCAGAGAGAGCAGCTTCTCCCCAGAATCTGGGGGTTCTGCCCCCGGTAGATCTCAGAAAAAGGAACATCCAGGTTGCACCCTTCATCCAGGTGTCCCTTTGTGTTTGTGCTGTCATAGGAAGCCAGCTCGGTGCTAGCTACCCATCTCCCACTTCTTGAGGGCCACTTGTTCCACACAGGCCTTGCTTTGGGGCCACAGTCTTGACCAAAGGCCCCTGAAGGCACTGACCCGGACTTGCAGAGGCTGGCACCGGAGGAGACCGTGGAGCACAGGGTTGAGGCATCTGTTGCTGTGTGTCAAGCGGGTGATGACAGGAAAAACATAAGTATGGATGGTGTAGAAAGTACTGTCCCAGGGCACCAGGTAAAACTTTACCAGAATTCCCCAGAGAGTGACTGCATGGTTGGGAAACCAGCAGAGGATGAAGGAAGCCACCAGGACACGAACAGAGCAGGCTACCACTCGGCTGTCCTGCCACTGTGGAGGCCTGCAGCACTGCGGACACTGTAGAAAAGCCAGCAGCAGCAGGTAGCTAGCTGGTGGAGATGGTGTTCAAGGACACGATGAAGGCCAGAAGCACCCTCTGTAGCTGGCATGCCCCCAGCCAGTATCTGCTGGGCAAACACAGAAGACAGAGGTGCACACCCCACAACTCACCCTCAGCCCCAAAGATTGCTGTGGGCACAGTCACCAGGGCAGCCGCCACCGACACTGCCAGGGTGACCACACATGCCCAGAAGGCAGACAGGTGCCTGCCTGGTCTCACAACCATGGCCAGCACCCAGTATCTGCCAACACTCAGTGCTAGGATTAGGAAGGTGCTGGCGTGGATGCTGAGGACAGTGATCGTCAGGACTATCTTGCAGAGGGCACTTCCGAAAGGCCAGTGGGAGTCTAGTGCTGATTCAGTTGCCCAGAAAGGGAGAGTGAGGGCCAGCTCCAGGTCAGCCAGAGCCAGGCTGAAGACAGGTATCAGAAGGTGGTCCAGGTGCATGCTGAGCACAATTACCGGGTGCCCACAGTGTGGGGTCAAAGGAACAACTGGAGCAGAAAACCTACCAATCACTGAGCACCCTGACTCTGGACCCAGAGTCAGAGAAAGAAACATATCCTGTATTTGAGACCTGGGCCAGGGAAAGAAACATCTTTATCTCTGAACCGAGGACTAAAGACATGTGCCCTGGCTCTGAAACTAGTGACAAAGAAACACACTTTGTCCCTAGAATCAGAGCCAATGAAAGATTAGAGTCAAAAAGTTAAAAAGGGCCCATCAAAATCCTAGCAAAATTCTTCAAAGACCTCGAAAGAATGGTACTCAACTTCATTTAGAAAAGCAAAAAACCCAGGATAGCCAAAACAATCCTGGGCAATAAAAGAACTTCTGGAGGCATCACAATCCCT
>JAQHUG010000236.1:1303360-1334368 GCA_028555095.1 Dicrostonyx torquatus | reverse complement strand
ACATGGTGACTCACAACCATCTGTAATGAGATCTGGTGCCCTCTTCTGGCCTGCAAGCATACATGGAAGGAATGTTGTATACATAATAAATAAATAAATCTTTAAAAAAAAGATTTATTTATGATGGCTTGAGAGAGGAGAGCGAAGGGGCAAATATGAACCCTTTAACTAACGTGAAGCTGATCAACGAACAAAATGAGTGAGAGGTTCAGCTTGGGGTGGCAGAAAAGGTGTCTTGGCACTCGGAATGCGAGGACAGAGCCTGGATTTTTCTTGGAAGGCTTCCTTATGAACTCGCAGAAGGAGGTATCATCTGTGTGTTCTCACAATATGAGGAGATTGTCAACATTAATCTTGTGAGAGACAAGAAGCCTGGGAAATCCAAAGGATTCTGTTTCCTGTGCTATGAAGATCAGAGGAGCACAGTGCTGGCTGTTGACAATTTGAATGGAATTAAGATCAAAGGAAGAACTATCCGTGTGGACCAAGTGTCAAACTACCGGGCTCCTCAGGAATCAGATGTGGATGATGTGACCAGAGAGCCAGAAGAAGGGCTGTGGGGCTAATACACCTCCGTCAAGTTCTCCTGAGGTCTCTGAAGATGATGTCAAACCCACAAAAAAGCACAAAAAAGACAAAAAAGAAAATAAAAAAAAGAGAGAGAGAAGACTGAATGCAAGGATCTAGCAGAACCGCCATTCCGCTCTTTGTCCTCTAGCAGAGTCAGCAAAGGACAGGATGACCATGGCCCAAAGAAGCACAGCAGCAAGAACTCAGAGAAAGCCCAGACGTCTGAATCCAGAGAGGGGAAGAAGAACCAATCAGGCTCCCCTGATGTCAGGAGTTCCTTCCATGGTAGAGCAGAGGATTTCAAGTGGGAGCCAAAGAAATAGAAACCAAAGCATGAGCATAAGTCCTCAAGCAGGAGGGAGGGAGAAGAAAAGAGCAAGTTAAGAATAGAGGGAGGAGCTCAGGTGCTTATTCAAGCAGGCATGGTGGGCATTCTGAAGGGCAGAGTCGTAGAAGTAGGAGTAGGAATCCAGATAAGTCCCATAAGCATAAGAAGCATAGGCACTCCTGGAGCAGGAGCCCTTCCATGCCAGTGACCGTAGACATTACTGAAGCCTGTGCCAACTGGCCAGTTCTTTGAAAATGAATTTTGTCGCATAAATATCATATTCTTTTTGTTGTTGGTATTTCTCTATATAAAGTTTTGGGGAGGGCTGGAGAGATGGCTCAGTGGTTAAGAGCTCTGACTGCTCTTTCAAAGATCCTGAGTTCAATTCCCAGCAACTGCATGGTGGCTCACAACCATCTGTAATGAGGTCTGCTGCCCTCTTCTGGCCTGCATACATACACACGTATTATTTAAATAAATAAATAAATGAATTTTTTTTTAAAAAAAAGTTTTGGGGACTCAATTTTTTCAACTCTTTACATAGCAGACATGTTCAGACGGCTTTAGTTTCAACAGCCAGATATCTTAGATTTGAAAAACTAAACCAATGCCATCCACTGTCCCTGGAAAATAGTTGGTACTGACCAGAGTATGTGGTTAAAATTTGGTTTATAAACTTGGCCATTAAGCCCATAACTTGTGATTTGCGATTGCTAGCAAGGGCGAACAAGGTAATGCTGCGTTCTAGCTTTCATGTTAGGATATTTAGAGCCCGGCACTGCAGGCCCTTACCAGATGGCAGGCACAACCAAAGAGAGCTGCAGCTTCTGAAGTTTGTACAGCTTAATGTGGATGTGGTAGACTAAGAGCAGCCAGTTCCCTCCCCATTACATCTCTTTTCTGTTTGCAGGGATGGAGCACAGGGTTTGAACACAGTAGGCAAGTGCTCTATGGAATCAGCTATATCCCAGTTCTCTTTATTTTGTTTTTGGTTTATGATTGTTACATTATCTCTTTATGCATTTTTCTTTGTAACATATATTTGGATTGAGATGAAATACATATAAAATATAATTAACCATTTTAAGCAAAAAAAAAGATTTATCTATTACATGTACAGTGTTTTGTCTGCACGAATGCCTGCAGGCCAGAAGAGGGCACCAGACCTCATTACAGATGGTTGTGAGCCACCATGTGGTTGCTGGGAATTGAACTCAGGACCTCTGAAAGGACAGTCAATGCTCTTAACCTCCAAGCCATCTCTCCAGTCTGAATTATGTTGTTTTAATAAAGTGGTGGTTGTAAGTTCATGTGTAGTTCTTCTTTCTCATAGGGACTGCCAACTCATACATTAGAAAAGCTTAGCTACAAGCTTGTCACATTAGCTCTTTCAACTTAAATTAACTCACTTTTATTAATCTACGTTCTTCCACATGGCTTGGTTATCTCTAATCTGTACTGCCCAGCCTATTTCATCTAAGTCAGGTTAGCCACTCCACCTTTTGTTTTCCCAGAGTTCTCTGTCTCCAAGGAAGTACCACCTATACTTCCTGCCTAGCCACTGGCTTTTCAGCTTTTTATTACACCAATCCCAGGCGTCCATCTTCACACATCTTCACAAATATCCAACAATAGTCATGTTCTTTCCCATGGCATCAGCAGGACCTGATGGAAAGAAAGGAAGGAAGGAAGAGTATGGCGGTGGTAGTACTGGTGCACACCTTAATCCCAGCACTCAGGAGGGAGGCACAGTCTGGTCTACAGAGCAAGTACCAGGACATCAAGAGAAACCTTGCCTCGAATAAACAAAGCAAGCAGGAAAGAAGAGAAAAATATGACTATAAAATCAAGGCTGCTGGCCATGCTGATTTTAGTCAAACATCCAAGCCTGATGTTCATTTCCTCAGGACATTTTATTTACTTTTTGTGGTGTTGGCAAGTGAACTTTGGGGCCAACTGCTTCACATTGGCTTATCCTGCAATAATTTCCCATTTCACAGCCAATGACTATCCGGAGTCCAGGGCCTAAACTATTAAGGGAGCACCTCAGGCTACTCAGAGCTGTGCCCTCATCCTTGCCACAAATGAATATTTTATTTATTATATGCCATAAAGGAAAAACTATTATTTAGCTTTCACTATTATTAGTGAATTTTTGTTCTATTAATTATATCAGAATGTAAGCAATTGTCTCTGGATGGTAGCATGCTGGTTTCTTTGTCCCTCTCTCTATAAGAATACTTGCACAATTGGTGAGGATTTGTTTTCCAGATTCAACTCAAACTGCTTAGCATTCAAAGCTTTTTTTGTTTGGTTTGGTCTTTCGAGACAGGGTTTCTCTGTGGCTTTGGAGCCTGCGCTGGAACTAGCTCTTGTAGTCCAGGCTGGTCTCGAACTCACAGAGATCTGCTTGCCTCTGCCTCCCGAGTGCTGGGATTAAAGGCATGCGCCACCACCGCCCGGCACCTCTCTTCTTTTTTACACTCACTTATGCACGCACTTGCGCGTGTACAGATCAGGGAACAACTCACAGAAGTTTGTTCTTGCCTTTCACCTTGTGGGCTCCAAGGATCGATCTTAGTCGTTTCTCCGCTGCTGCCTTTACCTGCAGAGCCATCTCTCAGTTCCTAGCCTCGGCCTTTTAGACGCCTGACAATGCTGAGCAGTTTTTCTTTGAACTTTTGCTTGTTTCATAACGCCTACGTTTTTGCCAAGATCAATGCTATACTCATGGCCACTAACACCAACAGAACAGAGGGCCCTGCAGCAGACTGGAGCTTCATATCTCCAAGAAAAACAAAAAGAAAAGAAAAGGCATTTGTGCAACCTTCGGAAAGAATCCTTTTTCAAAAACGGGTAAATGAATAGTGAAGTGGGCTGTAGTCGCGGGAAGAGTCTTCCTCAGCTACAGGCTGGGACTCCACATGAGCAAACTGAACTCGGAGAAAATATGTATCATTTTGTAACTTAAATGTCGTCCTAGAGGCTAGCTTGCCCACAACAAAGATGGACTCTTCTAGCGCCGACCTCTCTTTTCAAGCAGCCATTTTTCTTAAGGGCAAAGCCGCGTGCCGGAAAAGTCGCCCGCTCACTAGTCTCAGGAACGTCAGACGCTTTAAATTACTGAGTGTCCAATCGGAGTCCAGATTTCTCATTGGAACCGTCGTACCTCACGGCCGGAAAAGGCTGTGCGTCAGCGCGCTGAGCGGAAGTGGCGGGAAGGCGGTGGTGGGGTAGTTGGCGGGTGGTTGACTAGAGCCGTCCGCCATGTCCGCAGGGAGCGCGACACATCCTGCCGCCGGCGGGTATGGGCTTCGCGGGCCGGGCGGGGAAGCGAGCACGGGCCGGGGCGAGGGAGGCGGGCAGGCTGCGTGTGAGTGACTGCGTCCGGGCTCAGGCCGGGTTCTGCAGAGAATGTTGAGGAGGCCGCGGGCGCCGGCGAAAAGGCCGGCCGAGGTGCGAGGGAGACGCGAACTCGGAGCGTTTCGAAGGGCGAGCCAAGGGGAAAGCAAACGCAGGAGGATACCGGGACGACTTGAGTCTTTGAGTGGAAGTGACTGGGAAGGAATTGTTCTGGAAAGGGTTGAAAGAAGTAGGAATTCGGGAGAATGTAACTGAGTTTTTGATGGGAAATTCTGTGGTGAATATGGAGCATGACGGGCAAAGTGGAATGATGTGTCCTAAGAGAACGGTACAAAGGAAGGCTTTAGGCCCCAGCATTTTCCTTCTCCTACCTGTAGGCGCCGCAGCAAATGGGACCAACCGGCTCCAGCCCCGCTTCTCTTCCTTCCGCCAGCGGCCCCAGGTGGGGAAGTCACCAGCGGCGGGGGAAGTCCTGGGGCCGCCACCACGGCTGCTCCCTCAGGAGCGTTGGATGCGGCTGCTGCAGTTGCCGCCAAGATCAACGCTATGCTCATGGCCAAAGGGAAGCTGAAACCGTCGCAGAATACCGCCGAGAAGGTATTCCGAGTGGAAGACGCGCTCTGTTGGCAGTTGTGTCGCTCTTCAGTTTTATAAGTATTCCAGTTAATGAAGATGAAAATGGATGGTGACGATCACGTCTGGGAGTATCCAGATGCTGCCTGGTTAAATTGTTCTTGTGAAGGAGAGTTTTTTGTTGTTTGAGACAGGGTTTCTGTATATGTAGATAAGATTGGCCTACTACTGGCAGAGATCCTCCTGCTTCTATCCCTCAAGTGCTTGTGATGACATCTTTGCTCACTCCCTGAGGTCAAACAGTTTTAATTGGTCTTGTTACTTTAATGAACTTGACTCAATTTTTATAGTCATTTAAAGCAATACATTTCTGATACATGAAGTTCAGACAAATTATGTGAGTGTATTTAGAAATACTTATGTGTGTCTGGGTGTGTCATAATTTGGGTGTCTATGTGAGGGATCTGTGGATTGAACTAAGGCCATCAGGTTTGGCAGTAAGATGTGTGTGTTGTATATGACAGCACAAGTGTTTGTCAGGAGGACATGCCCATCAGAGGTCGAGTCAGGGTCCCTGTCCTCTGCTATGTCTATATCAGGCTAACTGGCACTTGTGCTCCAGGATTCTTCTGTTTCTGTCCCCTATCTTGCTGTAGGGACACTGAGATGACAGATCACATCTGGTTTGGTTCATGTATTCTGGGAGTTAAAACTCGGTCCTCATGCTTGGCTATTGTAAGGAGCCTCATGACCGGCCATCTCTCTGGAGCTAAAACAGTTTTTAAAAATGTTACCTATATAGCCGGGTGGTGGTGTTCTTAACTGCCAACCCCTGTTTCTGTCCACTACTTGAATGTTCACTGGAAGACAGGGACACAGGTTCACTTTGTGGAGTGTGTTCTTTACTTTATTGAGGAATTTTTTTTTCCTTCTGAGCTTGAGCTGATAGATCTCATTGCAAGTGCTTTACCTGCTGAGATGTCTTGTCAGTCCTGTGATGATATTTAAGTGAGGTTTTATTTCCTTTTTTATAAAGTTGTTTTTGTTGTTAGGTAAAGGGAATAAATGGAAAGTAGGGTGGTACTTGAGATAGCTGTAAATCAGAACTAAATCATAAAAACTTGTAATTCAAAAAAGGTAGTGGGGGAGTGGGAGGGCCGGGAACAAGGGGAGTAAATGTAAATTTTTCTTTTAACAATAAAAATAAAAAAAAAAAAAAAACTTGTAATTCAACCAAATGGTGGAATGCACCCTTAATACCAACACTTGGGATATAGAGGCTTGGTCTAAAGAGCAAGTTCCAGGACAGCCAGAGCTGTTAAACATAGAAACCCTGTCTCAACAATCAAACAAAACAAAAAACCTTTTAATTCAATTTTTTTTTTTTTATTTTTTAGCTTCAGGCCCCTGGCAAAGGCCTAACTAGCAATAAAAGCAAAGATGACCTGGTGGTGGCTGAAGTAGAAATTAATGATGTGCCTCTGACATGTAGGAACTTGCTGACTCGAGGACAGACTCAAGATGAGGTGTGTGGGACTTGGGAATCTTTGGGGCGGGTGGGTTTGGGTTGTAAACTCAGGATTGGGTTTAACTGCAGAGAATAATAATAAAAGAGATGTGGGTGATTTCCCTGGGTCGGCTTGGTGGAATCAGAGTTTCAGATACAGGACAGTTTGGTGAATGGGAGAAGTCCTCTTGTCTTCCATAGAAATACCTTAATACCATATCAGAGTTTTATTTTTAATTTCATAACTGTATGTATTTGTGGTGTTTTAGTATTTGTCCTGTTATCATTTTTAATAGAATGTTTCTATTTTTAGATCAGTCGGCTTAGTGGGGCTGCTGTGTCAACTCGAGGAAGGTTCATGACGACTGAGGAGAAGGCCAAAGTGGGGCCTGGGTGTGTATCCTGTGGTCGACTTCATGTTTTCTCTCCTTGGGAATCTGTAGGAGAGGTGTTTGGGTAGTAGCTTGAGGAGGAGTGCTGTTGGATTTCATTTCACAATTTTTTAGGAGAGAAAAAAAATTAAAGAATATTATAAGGGTTAACACTTAGACATTTTTCTTTCTTTTTTTTTTAATATTTATTTATTTATTATGCATACAATATTCTGTCCATGTGTATGTCTGCAGGTCAGAAGAGGGCACCAGACCTCATTACAGATGGTTGTGAGCCACCATGTGGTTGCTGGGAATTGAACTCAGGACCTTTGGAAGAGCAGGCAGTGCTCTTAACCACTGAGCTATCTCTCCAGCCCCTGACATTTTTCTTTCTTTTTTTTTTTTTTTTTCCATTTATTTATTATGTATACAACATTCCTTCCATGTATGCTTGCATGCCAGAAGAGGGCACCAGATCTCATTACAGATGGCTGTGAGCCACCATGTGGTTACTGGGATTAAACTCAGGACCTCTGGAAGACCAGTCAGTGCTCTCAACCACTGAGCCATCTCTCCAGCCCTTAGACATTTTTCTTGGCTTGTAATGAAAGCATGAGAACTGGGGTATGAACATCCCAGTCCTGAGATCTCAGCTCTGGAGAGGATGAGGTAAAAGATGGATCCTCAGGATTCGCTGGCAGCCAGAAGAGCTGAACTGGTAAGCCCAGGGCCTGTTGAGAGTCTTTGTTTAAAAAAGCCAAGAGTGGTCATTCTAGGCTGCAGAGATGACTCAGTGGTTGAGAGCACTTGCCACTCTCCTAGAAGACCCAGTTTCAACGCCCAGCACCGCATGGTGAATCACAACCATCATAACTCCAGTTTCAGGAGATCCAATATCCTTTTCCTGCGATCATGAGCACTAGGTATGCGCATGGTTCACAGGCATAGATGCAAAAGACTCATACACTTTTTTTTTTTTTTTTTAAAGCTACCCTAAAAAGCAACACTCAAGGATTGACTTCTGGCTTTCATTATGCCCTGTACACAGGAACACAATCTCTAACACGCCTCTTTCCTGTAGAAATTGTCTCCAACTGTCAGAAGTCTGGTCTTTGTAGTTCTTGGCCAGTCAGGGCTACCTTGTGAGACCCACAAAAGGGGTTGTATTATGTTGTCCAGTACTCCAGTTTCCCACTGAGTACAAAACCTCTCATACTACATACTAACTAAACACAGGCTCAAACAATGAACTACATTCCCAGACCTTTCACTTTTATTTGTATTTTGGTTTTTGGCCCTGTAATAATTAGAGGTTGTAGGAATCTAATCTAAGTTTTATATTTTCCCTTCTATTAGTTAGTATGCAAGGCTCATATATATACACTCTTTTTTCCTTCAAGACATTTCTCTGTGTAGACCCAGCTGTCTGTCCTGGAGCTCCTTCTGTAGACCATGCTGTCTTGTCTCTGCCTCATGGGTGCTGAGATTAAACACCACCTTTATGTCTTTATACTGTCATTTGTTAGACAGGGTCTCTTATAGCTCTTCCTGTCCTGCAACTTGGTATATAGCTGAGTATGATCTTGAACACCTGATCCTCTTGGATCCACCTGTAAAATGCTGGGATTATAAGTGTCTGTCACCATGCATCATATGGTTGTGTGTGTGTGTGTGATCATGTCCATGCATGTAAAGAGGGGCCACAAATTGACTTCGGGTGTTTTCAGTTTCCCACCTAGACTGGCTGGCCAATGAGTCCCAAGACTCTTCCTGTCTCCTCATCCCTCCAGTGCCTGGCTTCGATGGCACTTATATCTAGGTCCTCATGTTTGTATGACAAACTTTTTTTTTTTTTTTTTTTTTTTTTTTTACTGTGAGTCATCTCATTAGCACCTAGCTAGCTAGCTGCCTACTCTCTCTCCTCTTGTATGTGTGTAGGTGCACAAAGCCTTCTACAGTCATGAGGAGCCAGATTATCTTTATCATATATTTTGAGTCAGTGTCTGTCACTGAAACTGAGGCTTAACATTTTTGACTGGCCAGGAAGCTCCTGAGGTTTGCCTATCTCCATCTCCCAACTCTGGAATCAGAGGCACAGCTGTTAATTCTGAGCTTTTTTGTGGGTGCCAGGAATTTGAATTCAGGCTTTCTTGTTTTTCCAATAAGCACTGTTATTCACTGGGCCAGCCATTTTTCCAGCTTTAGAATTTTCTTTTTGGATAGGGATCACATTGTAGACCATTTGGCCTCAAACAGATGGTGATCTTTGTTTTTTTCCTTGGTCTTTCAAGACAGGGTTTCTCTGTAGCTTTGGAGCCTGTCCTGGAACTCACTCTGTAGATCATGTTGGTCTTCCTGTCTCTGCCTACCAAGTGCTGGAATTAAAGGAGTATGCTACCACTGCCCAGCTTGATGGTGATCTTTTTACCTCAGCTAGTATTATAGTTATAAACAACCACACCTGGTTTGTATTTTTTAAAATTTTGTATTTTTTCTTTTATTCTTAAAACAATCTTTTTTGACATACTAATTCCAGTTCCCTCTCCCTCCCATTCTCCTACTCTCCCCATTTTCTCCATCCCCCATCCCCCATCCACTCCTTAGAGAGGGTGAGGCCTCCCATGGGGAGTCAGCAAAGTCACTTGAGGCAGGGCCAAGACCTTCCTCCTGTATCTGGCCTGAGCAAGGTCTCCCTCCATTGGAATGGGCTCCAAAGTGCCAGTTCATGCACTAGGGATAAATACTGGTTCCACTGCTAGTGGCCCCACAGACTGTCCACTGGGAACCAGAGTTATAAGCAGTTGTGAGCAGTCTGATAGGATTGATTTTGAGTATGGGTCCTCTGCAAGAGCAGCAACTGCTCTTAACTGTTGAGTTATCTTTCCAGTTTATAACTTTTTTTTTTTGTAATCCTGATTGTCCTGAACTCGCTCTGTAGACCAGGCTGACCTCGAAGTCAGAGATCTGTCTGGCTCTGCCTCCCAAGTGCTGGGACTAAAGTTGCGCACCACCATGCCTGGCTTAGTCTTGCTTTTGATTTTAAGAAATTTGCTGAGTTGCTGAGGCTGATGTCAGGCTTGTAATCCTCCTGTCTTATAGAAGTACCTGGGATTAAAGACGTGTATAACCAAACTCAGGACCGATTAACTTTGATCAATGAGAATAGCTGTAGTCTGGCACTTGAGTTGTGGAGACAGGAAGATTCCCATGAGTGTGAGGCCAATCTAGGTCCATATAGAGACCCTGACTCAAGAAACAAATAGCAACAAAGTTCAAGAATAAATTTCTTTTTTTTTAAACAAATTAAATTGCCTCAAAGTGGAAGTTTTTAAAGATTTATTTATTATGCATACAGTGTTCTACCCACACACTAGAAGAGGGTACTAGAAGAAGAGCTCTCATTACATATGGTTGTGAGCCAACATGTGATTGTTGGGAATTGAACTCAGGACCTCTGGGACAGCAGTCAAAGCTCTTAACCTTTGAGCCATCTCTCCAGCCTAAGAATAAGTTTCTAAAACAGAATTTTGTTTTGTTTGGTTGGCTGTGGTAACAGCTTAGCTCATCTCGATTTGGTGACCATGAACTTCTGAGCCTTCTGCCTCTGCTTCCAATCAGGGGTACTGTCATCATACCTAGTTTATGCAGTGCTGAGAGTGTCACACATGCTAGGCCACTGCTCTGCTAACTAACTAATCTTTAGTCCTGGTTTCCTGAGTCTGTAGGCATGCACTAGCAGCAGGTCAAAGTCAAAGTTTTGTGTTAATTTTTATTTATTTATTTTTTTGGTTTTTTGAGACAGGGTTTCTCTGTAGCTTTTGGAGCCTATCCCGGAACTAGCTCTTGTAGCCCAGGCTGGTCTCGAACTCACAGAGATCCGCCTGCCTCTGCCCCCTGAGTGTTGGGATTAAAGGCGTGTGCTACCACCGCCCAGCTTTGGTTTTTTGTTTTTAAGTAATTTATTTAACTTCATTTTTATGTGCCTTGAAATGAAGGTATCAGACCCCCTGGAACTGGAGTTACAGACAGTAGTGAGTATCATATAGTTGCTTGGAATTGAACCTGGCACTCTGAAAGAACAACCAGGGCTCTTAACTCCTGAGCCATCTCTTCAGCCCTTAACTCTAGGTTTTGACGAGTTCAGGATCAGCCTTTTTGTGTGTTCATGTTCAGCCTCCTTTGAAGCTGTGTTCTTTGTTTTGAAATGTATTTATTTTATTTTATGTATATGAGGGTTTTCCTTTGATATGTTTTTTTTTTTTTTTTTTTTTAAAGAGATTTATTTATTTATTAAGTATACAACATTCTTTCCATGCATGCCAGAAGAGGACACCGGATCTCATTATAGATGGCTGTGAGCCACCATGTGGTTGCTGGGAATTGAACTCAGGACCTCTGGAAGAGCAGTCAGCGCTCTTAACCTCTGAGCCATCTCTCCAGCCCTTCCTTTGATATGTTATGTACAGGAGCTGAGAACCAAACTCAGAGGTTGGAAGTACTCCTTTATTTTCCTGAGACAGGGTTTCTGTGTGTAGCCCTGCGTGTCTTAGAGCTCACTCGGTAGACTAGACTGTCTCTGAAATCACAGAGATCCACGTGCCTAGAAATCTACCACCATGCCTGGTTCTTTGTTTGTTTTTTTTTTTTTTAAGACAAGGTTTCTCTGTAGCTTTTGGAGCCTGTCCTGGAACTAGCTCTTGTAGATCAGGCTGGCCTCAAACAGAGCTCCACCTGCCTCTACCTCCCGAGTGCTGGGATTAAAGGTGTGCGCCACCACTGCCCGGCTTTCTAGTAGCCATTTTAAAAGCAGGTTCTCAGTTGGCTTGGGACTCATCAAGTAGGCCAGGCTGACGGGCCATTGAACCTCAAGGTTTCTCCTTTCTTTACTAACTCAGTAGTACAATTGCATATGTAGCTTTTTAAAAGTGGGTTTTAATGCCTCAAAATAAGGTCTTTTTTTATTTTGATAAGCTCTGGGATCAGTCTTTTAAATTTCTTTTTATAGGGATCGTCCATTGTATCTTCATGTTCAGGGGCAGACCCGGGAGTTAGTTGACAGTAAGTAATTTTTGGCTTGTGTGACTTCTGTGTACAAAATTTGAAGCCATGACAATAACAATGTGCTGTCCTTGATAACTGCTCTTTATGAATTTTATTAGTGGTATGTGGGAGTTTAGAGATATGGGACTTGCATATGTCTGTAACCTGAAAATTGAATTGAGGGTTATAATTTAAATTGGCTTGTGTTTCTCTTTATACTCTTGTCAGTTCATTCCTCGATATGTTTTATTACTAACTGAGCTGTATTTCCAGCCCCTTTGTGAAATATCTTACTGTCTGTAATTTTTCCCTAGGAGCTGTAAATCGAATCAAAGAAATAATCACCAATGGAGTGGTAAAGGCTGCCACAGGGACAAGTCCAACTTTTAATGGTGCAACAGTCACTGTCTATCACCAACCAGCTCCCATCGCTCAGCTATCTCCTGCTATTAACCAGAAGCCTTCCTTCCAGTCAGGGGTAGGTTTTGGCAAGAGGTTGTTTGTTCTATAAAAATGTCTGTGCAAAATAATAGATAGTAAGAAAAACAATGTCAAAGTTCCAACCTGAGAATTGCCTGCTTTTTCATCTTTGTTTCTTTATATGTATTTTTTTTTGAGTCAGGGTTTTCTGTAGTTCTGACTATCTGGGTTATGGAATTAAAAGCATCTAATGCCATCTAAATATTTTCAGTTTGATAGAATTTACAAAAGGTGGATTGGTAGTTCAAAGGGTATACAGATTATGTAAAGATAGTATTTTAATTTTTATTTGTAAGCTGACAGTTGGAGGACCAAGAAGGCTGAGTCTGATGAAGCAAGACTTTGCTGATACATTCCTCCTAGACAAAGGGGTGGAGAGAGCAGCCCTTTTTGGAGAGAACCACAGGGCTGACTGTACTACCCAACATTTTTCACCACTGTCCTACAGTTTTGTTTTTGAAATTAATTCAGCATCTACTGGAGAAGTGGGTTATGCTTCCTCAGTACTGTGCTGTGGTGCATGTGGGGGGTGTGGTTTACTCAGCTCTTGCCGACCGGATAATTTATTTTGTAGGTGAGGTAGGTAGATAGGTAGGTACATGAACATGAAGGGTTTTAGGTTTTGTGGTGCTGGTTTGGTCAGCAGGGATTTGAATAGGCTAGCCTAGAACTCTTCCCCTAAGCTATGCTTCTAGCCAAATAAATTCTTCTCAGGTACCCCATACTAGCTCTGATGCTCCTGCCTCTCCTAAGTGCTAGAATAGAATAGGTACCACCAGGCTTGGGTTTTTTTTTTATTTTATTTTAATTTATTTTTTTGTTTGTGTGCTTTTTAATGAAGCTCAGGGCTTCATGTATGCTGGGCACCACCCTGCTAATTGGTATATATCCCCAATCCCTGTTAAGATAGGGCCTTAGATTTGAGTGTGATGGCATACACCTTTAATCCCAGCACTCTGGAGAAAGGCAGGTAGATCTACTGAATTCCAGGACAGCCAGGATTAAACACAGAAACCCAAAACCAAAGATAGGTCTTAAGAGCTCCTAGCTTGTGAGTTCGAGGCCAGCCTGGTCTATAAGAGCTAGTTCCAGGACAGGCTGCAAAGCCACAGAGAAACCCTGTCTCTAAAAACCAAAAAAAAGAGTTGCTTAGGTATACTTTAACTCACTATGTAGCAAAGCTTCCACCTGTGTCACCACATGCTACCATGTCCTATTTATGTGGTACTAGGCGAGCATTCTACCAATTAAGCTACATTCTTAAACACCAGAACCTCCTTGAAAGCTGGGCATATGGGAGAGGCCTTCTTCTAGTTAGTATTCTGTTGCTAGGAGAAGCACCATGACCAGAGAAGACAGGGTCAGTCTCCGCTTTCATGTTATATACATCATGGACGGATGCCAAGAGAGAAAGGCAAAGCAGGAGCTTAAAGCAGAAACCAGTGGAGGAATGTTGCTTTGCTTGCTTTCCGTAGTTTGCTCAGCTACCTCCCTCCTTTCTTTCCTTCCATCATTCCCTTCCTCCCTGCGTCCCTATTTCTCCCCCACTCCAAGAAAAGGTTTCTCTGTATAACAATTCTGACTGTCTTGGAACTCACTCTGTAGACAGGCTGGCTCCAGACTCACAGAGGTCCACCTGCCTTTGCCCCCTGAGCGCTGGAATTAAATGTATGCACCACCACCGTCTGGCTCTCCTATTCTTTTTTATATATCTAAAATGTGTGCACTAGGATGGTCTCCACTAATTGAGTGCTGTTTCCTCCTGGAGGAGCATTCTTCTATCAGCTTTGCTTTTCTTCCTATAGACTGCTAGGACTGTGGGGCAGCCAACACACAAGACCACTACTGTTTGTACATGCTAAAGACTATGGGTATTTTATAGCCTCCTAGGCATTTCACATCCATAAAGTAGGAATTGGGGCTCTCTACCAGGCCCCACTTCTTGTGTTTCCCCTTCTGGAGAGGAATGAGACAGAGCCTTTGTGAGAGGCATGTTCTCAATTCACTACCAGAAAGCTCAGCCCCTCCCTCCTCCCCAACCTCCCATGATCTTAATATGTAGCTCTGACTGTCCTGGAACTCACTATACCGGGCTGACCTCAAATTTAGCAGAGATCACCTGTGTCTGCCTTACCGAGTGTTGGGTTTAAAAGCATGTGTCACCATTCTTTTTTGGTAGAGGCAATTCTTAAATGGAGGTTCCATCTTCTGAGGTATGTCATGTTAACTATTAGCAGCCATAAATCTAACCTTGTTTAACTTGGCTTAAATAATCAACTGTTAAACCTCCTTAGGAGGCTGAGGCAAGAGGGTTAAGATTATGAGGCCAGCCTACGCTGCATAGGGAATTTCAGGACAGCTGAGCTGCAGCAACACTATGTCTCCAAAAAGTAATTTTGGAGATTATGATAGAAAATTTCGAGGATCCATGTGGAAGTGATCCTAAGTATATACAGGATTATAATACTTTGTAAACTAGTTTTCTACAGGCTTATTTCATTACTGTTTCTCTACTAATCAGAGTACTCTGTTCTCTTACAGATGCATTATGTTCAAGATAAATTATTTGTGGGACTAGAACATGCTGTGCCCTCTTTTAATGTTAAGGAGAAAGTAGAAGGTCCAGGCTGCTCCTATTTACAACACATTCAGATTGAAACAGGTGCCAAGGTCTTTCTGCGAGGCAAAGGTTCAGGCTGCATTGAGCCAGCATCAGGCCGAGAAGCCTTTGAACCCATGTATATTTATATCAGGTATGGATAAGAGCTGCAGATGAACAAATCCTTCTCAGTATAGGCTGGAGGACTTCATAAAGAACAAGAGAAAATAGACTTAACTAATGTGTACATCTTGGGGTGATGGTGGTTAAAGTCTGTAATCCTTGCATTCAGATGTGGGAACAGGAGACTGAGGATTCCAAGGTCATCTTTGTCTACGTGATGGCTTTGAGGCCTTCAAAAAAAAAAAACAAAACAAACAAACAAACAGAAAGCCCCCAAAACCTACATGAAGGATTAAGTAAGCTTGGAGTGATAACTTTGTAATTAGTTAATAAAAATTACTGAATTATTAAAGCTGGGAAGATGGTTGCCCAGTTATGAATGAACATTTGCTGTTCTTCCAGAAGACATGGGCTTTGTTGCTATCACTCAGGGAGAATGGATCATATCCATCTGTAAGTCCAGTTCTTGGGATATGCTGTTGGTCTCTGAAGACATCTATACACGAACATACCTACATTTTTTTTCTGTTTCTTTTTTGGTTTTTTGAGACAGGGTTTCTCTGAATAACAACTCTGGATGTCCTGAAACTCTTTAGACCAGGTTGACCTCAAATTCATAGAGATCCACCTGCCTCTGCTTCAAGATGGCTGGGATTAAAGGCGTTAGCCACCACCACACCTGGCTTTATTTTATTTTAATATGTAGACAGGTTTCATGTACACTATACTGATCTTGAATTAATTATGTAGTCCACGGTGACTTTGAATTTTTGATCTTCCTGTCTATACCTTCCAAGTGCTGAGATTGATTGGCACCAGAATCAATTTCTTTCTGCCCCCTCATCTGCGTTTTATTTTTTGTGTTTAAATGTTTTACCTACTCGTGTGTATGTTTACTTTGTACCTGGTGCAGGAATAGTCCAGAAGAGGCTACTGATTAACCTAGAACTGTAGTTAAGGATGGTTGTGAACTACCATGCAGGTGCTTGGAATCAAACCCAGGTCCTCTGGAAGAGCAGTAACTGCTCTTAACTGCTGAACCATTTCTCCAGCCCCCCTCCACCCAGTCTCTTATGTCAAAAATTGCCATTATCTGAGAAGAGGCATTATAAAATATATGTAGTGATGGTATATTAGTTATAACTTTTGTTTGTTTGGTTGAGACAGTTTCTCTGTGTACTGCCTTGGCTGTCCTGGAACTCACTTTGTAGACCAGATGGCCTTGCACCCAAGAGATCCTCCTGCCTCTGCCTCCTAAGCACTGGGATTAAAGGTGTGCACCACCAGCCCTTAGCTGTTAGTTATAACTGAAAAGATTTTAAGTTGCTAATCTGTGTGGTGTCGTATCTGTTTAATAATAGCACATGGGATGCAAAAAATGATTTACACAGTTCCAGGACAATCAAAGGTTTAGAGTGAGTCCTGTCTCAAAACACAACAAAAACCACCTTTTGTTTATGTTCCTGTTGAGTGACTTCAGAGGGGGCTGGAGAGCTGTTCTTCCAATACCCAGCACCCACATGGTGGCTCTCAACCATCTATAGTAGGATCTGATGCCCTCTTCTGGAGGGCAGGTGTACATGCAGAGCACTCAGACGAAATATAAAAACTTAAAATTTAAAAAATGACTTCAGAGGACTAGATTTGGGCTATAGTAAGTATATTAAATGTGTACTACATTTAATGCTTGCTCTTGATTTTGTGGCTTATTCTTTATTTGTAGTCATCCCAAACCTGAAGGCCTGGCTGCTGCTAAGAAGCTCTGTGAGAATCTTTTACAAACAGTGAGTTTGTGTGTGTGGCTGGGATTGAAATGACAGCAAAAGTTGTGGGATCTAGTCCTGAGCTGTAACTATAAACCTAACTGTAAGCTGGGCCGTGGTGATGCACGCCTTTAATACCTAATCGCTGCACTCTGGTGGCAGAGGCAGGTGGATCTCTGTAATGCGAGGTCAGCCTGGTCTACAAAGAGAGCTCAGGGCAAGTAGGGCTGTCACAGAGAAATTCTGTCTCGGAAAACCAAATTCAACAACAAAAAGCCCTACATACACCTTAATTCTTACTAATCTGGAAGTTACATAAAGGAACATTTCCTGGTTTAAAAAAGAAAAAAGGTGAATGATTTATTTTATTTTTTGAGGCAGTGTCTCACTATTCTTGGCTGGCTTTTAACTCTTACGTACATCAGGCTGGCCTTGAACTCAACAGAGTTTCTGCTACCACTGCCTCCTAGGTGCTCAATTAAAGGCATGCACCACTATACCTGGCAATAAATGAGTTCTTACCATTTGTGCTAGTAACTTGGAAATTTTTGTAATTTCTCTAATTCTGTGGCATGCTGGATGATTTTGTGCCCCAGAATTGGGTAGTTTCGGTATTTAGGATTATGTATCCTACTGATATACAGAACTTTGCTAATTAGTCCCCTTAATTCACATTTTCATTTATCTTTTTAAAATTTTTTTTATGGTCTATTTAACTTTATATTATGTGCATTGGTGTGAAGGTGTCAATCCCCTGGAACTGGATCTTCAGACAGTTGCGAGCTGGGTGCTGGGAATTGGACCTGGGTCCTTGGGAAGAGCAATCAGTGCTCTTAACCCCTGAGCCATCTCTCCAGCCCCTTTATTTTATTTTTATTTATTTATTTATTCATTTTGGTTTTCCAAGACAGGATTTCCCTGTGTAACAGTCATAGCTGCCCTGGAACTAGCTCTTTAGACCAGGCTGGCCTCAAACTCACAGAGATTCATCTCCCTCTGTCTCCTGATTGCTGGCATTAAAGGCCTGTGCCACCACTGCCTGGCTTAATTCACATTTAAATCAGAGCATGGGGGAAAAACTTTAATTCATGATTGCTTTAGTTTAATATATAATCATACCCCTATAAATATAAATATGGCATCATTTGGAACTGGCCTTTTATTGTTTTTTTTTTTTTTTTTAAACCAGGTTTTTTTTTAAGTTTGGAGCCTGTCCTGGAACTAGCTCTTGTAGACCAGGCTGGGAACTGGCCTTTTATTAACTTTATTTCCCCCCACTTTTCCAGGTTCATGCTGAATATTCTAGATTTGTGAATCAAATTAATACTGCTGTCCCTTTACCGGGTATGTATGGCATTAAGTGTTAAAATATTGTGTTAATGATAGTTATGGTTAGGTGATACTTGAGGTTATACTAGTTGTGCCAGGGCATTGGTGGTGGTCCCTTCAACTTAGGGTAATTTAGAAAGCCATTCATGCCTTGGGGTTTGTCGTCCTAGCTGTTTAGTAGTCAGGTGAAATGTTTCGTTCTACTGCAGCTGATGAAAGACTTTTTTTCTTCCCCTCAGGCTATACACAACCCTCTGCTATAAGTAGTGTCCCTCCTCAGCCACCATATTATCCATCCAATGGCTATCAGTCTGGTTACCCTGTTGTTCCCCCTCCTCAGCAGCCAGTTCAGCCTCCCTATGGAGTACCGAGTATAGTGCCACCAGCTGTTTCATTGGCACCTGGAGTCTTGCCAGCATTACCTACTGGAGTCCCACCTGTGCCAACACAATATCCAATAACACAAGTGCAACCTCCAGCTAGCACTGGACAGGTAGGACGCCAGCATTTGCAATATGCTGTTGTTGAACTTAGGAAGAAACTGGGGAACGGTCCTTTCTAGAAGTCAATCCTATTCTGTATTTTGTCCTGTTGTCTTTTGTGTCCCCAAAACAACTTACTGAGGACCTTGGGATAATACGTGTGTGTGCCATCTTTAGTTTCTGGTTTTTAATTAGCTTCACAGGCCCTGCCCCCAAATAGATGTTTCAAGTGGGGGTCATGGGTAGACTTTTTTTTTAAGCAAATGACAGGTGTTTTGGATTGTGGTGGCTGTACAGACTGTAATAGGTATTCTTGTTGCTGTGCAGCAGCTGTAGAAAACACCTATTGAATGGGACTTTTTTTTTTTTTTTCAAGACAAGATTTCTATTTAACTTTGGAGCCAGTACTGGAACTAGCTCCTGTAGGCCAGGTTGGTGTTGAACTCACAGAGATCCGCCTGCCTCTGCCTCTCGAGTGCTGGGATTAAAGGCGTCCGCCACCACTGCCTGTCGTGACTTCATTCTTTAATTATGATATGAATGGGCAGGTCAGAGTTAGTTCCCTGCCCTCAGTTTCATGATCTCTTGAGAGGCATAGGCAGATGGATCTCTTCAAATTCCAGGCCATCAAGGTCTACACAGTGAAACCTTGTCTCCAAAAGCAGGGGTGGTGGCAAGTCCAGGTTTTGTTTTATATGTTTATGATTTTAGTGTTGGGAAGGTCTGGCCAACTTAGCTTACTTGGGGAGTTTCTGATCAACAAAAGACTGTCAAAAAACAAAAGAGGTGGACGCTTGGGAGATGCCTCAGTTCTTGGTGAGGACCCACACTAGGCAGATCACAACTACCTGTGGATTCCAGTTCCAGGGGGATTTTCACTCTTCCTACCTTGTATGTATGTGTCTTGAGGGCTGGATCTCTCTGTGTGAGTTCAGGTGCCTTTACTGACTCTGTAGGCCAGACTGACCTTAAATGCACAGAGAACCTGCCTGCTTCTACCTCTGGATTAAAGGCATAAGTCATCACCCACATCTGTCACGTGTACAGCTTACAGCAAGCACTCTGGAATTGTTAAACAAGGAGGCTTTCCTGGTCAACGGAAGAGAGGTGCATGTTGCTGATTTTCCCTCCAGAAGGCTGTGAATGATAGCTGGTGATTTTTGCTATTTGTTGGTTGGTTGGTTGGTTTTTCGAGACAGGGTTTTTCTGTAGCTTTGGAGGCTTACCTGGAACTAGCTCTTGTAGACCAGGCTGGCCTCGAACTCACAGAGATCCACCTGCCTCTGCCTCCCGACGGCTGGGTTTAAAGGTGTGCACCACTACTGCCAAGTTGAGTTTTTGCTATTCTATAGAGCCAGGCTTCTGAACCCACCCAAAATCCTGGACAATCCTCTCAGTCAATAGAACCCATTTTATGCTTAGTACAAATCCTTCCTCCCAAGTCTTTTATCCTGAACACTGCTTCTGGTCACTAAAACCCAAACCTTTGGATGGAGAGTGGTTAAACCTAAAGCTTTGTTGTCATCTGGGAAGTTTCATTGTGTTTAAATGTGTTACTTGTAACTGTTAATGATAATTAAAGGGGGGCTGGAGAGATGGCTCAGTGGGTAAGGGTCCTGAGCAACCACATGATGGCTCACAAACATCTGTAATGAGATCTGGTGCCCTCTTCTAGCCAGCAAGCATACAGACAGACAGAACACTGTATACATAATAAATAAATATTTTTTTTGGTTGTGAGCCTAGCCTTTAACGGCTGAGCCATCTCTCCAGCCCTATAATAAATAAGTAAATCTTTTTTTTTTAAAAAAAAAAAGGTAATTAAGGCATGCAAGTCAATGGTCAGTGACCTTAAAAATGATCAAAATTTTCAGTGTGCTCAAAACTATCCTTAATGGTCATGCTAAATACAAATGTAATTCATTTATTAGTGCAAGCTTTATTATAAGTAACTAAAAAAGCTAGTTTGTTTAAAATCAGGTATACTTAATAGATGAGTCTCAAAATCTTCAGAAAAATGCTTCATACGACATTTAAGTATTTAATGATTAATAAATACAAAACTTATTGTAGCTTTATTAGTTTAACAGAAGCATTAACAAAATATGAAATTTTACTTTCAGTACTAGTTTCATTTTTAAAGTTCATACTCTTGTACAATATAAATTTAATAAAAAAATAAAATGCACTTAATAAAAATCTATAAAAAAAATTAAAATTTAAAAATATAAATAGGACCAAAATGCAAGCCTAGTTACATGTTTCTCAATTCCCTTGGAGGCCAAAAGGAGTTAAACCAAAAATGCATTCAATATATTTTACATCATAATGTACTGAATTCAGTAAAAAGTGAGACCTTTCTAACAAATTCTTCCTCAGTGAACTTGTTAGGCTTACAGTATCAGCTGGATATGTATTTTAATGCTTATGTAGTAGAACGTCATTGTTTTCTCCTAGGATTTTCTGATTATTTCTCTGGTATTTACTTCTAAATATCCTGTCACCTAGTAAAATCTGCTTGAGCTCAAAATTAAAATTGTTCTAGCTGTGCAGTTAACCATTGTTAATTTTTGTTTTAAAGTATTTTTAATATTTTATTTTCATGTACACTGGTGTTTTACCTGCATGTATGTCTGTGTGAGGATCTTATAGTTACAGGCAGTTATGAGCTGCCATGTGGCTGTTGGAAGTGGAATCCGGGTCCTTTGGAAGAGCAGTCAGTACTCTTAACTGCTGAGCCACCTCTCCAACCCTTGTTTTTATGTTTTATGCTTGCTCTTGATCTGATAAATGATCAGACTCTGGCAAGTATGTTAATTAGAAAAGAGGCCACAAAAGCCTATCCTCTGTTAAAGCCTTGTTTTAATACAATATAAAGGCATTATTTTATTCCAAGCTTCTAATGCATAATTAATAATGAGTGGACATCAGCTTGGTGTCTGACACTACAGCTATCTGTGTCTGGGACTTTCTCTGCTGTCATCTGTACTAAATTATCTAAAGGCATGCATGATCCCTCTCCCTATCTAGTCAGCTATAGAGCACAGTAGCAGGTGTGACATGGGGCTCTGGGGGCGCCAGAACAATACCATTATGTCATATGCATTTTCTTTCTAGGACCCATTACAATTAAAAATGATAATGGTCCAGTATACACTAGCTAATAAGTTACAGTTTATAAAATATTAGTCATAGATGGTTGTGGTGGTGCATGCTTTTGATTCTGGTATTAGGGAAGCAGGGGCAGGTGGATCTCTGAATTTGAGGCCAGACTGGTCCCTGATTTTATTGCAGAAAGAAATAAGTAAGCTGATGGATTAACCTGCCCTATATTTTCTTCTCCAGAAGAAAACGGAGAAGGGATATGCCTGTCAGTTCAGATGGTTCCACTGAAACATTAGAGATTTTTCTTCTGCTCCTTTGGACCTGGCCATCAAAAACAAGGCAGAGGGCAATGAAGCAATGAAAGTTAACAGAAGGATAGATTGACCCACAGCAGAAGTTAACCTGGGGCCTCACATGTAAAGGGAGAACTTGTTCTGGGAACCACACAAAGCCCTATGTCACCTAAGAATCTTTGATCTATACATCTGCTATGGTTGCCTCTGAGCATGTAGGTGACACTAATGACTCTGTTTATGACTGGACCTTAGGACTGTAACAGACTCATTCATTCATCTGAAGAAGTGACTGCTGCTTTTAATTTTTACATGGGATTTGAATCACTTCCCATTTGCATAGGACATCATAACACTTCCATTCCTATTAAAGGCAAAGATGGACTGACATTCTAAATGATACCAGAACTACTAATATGGGTCTCTTTTTCAAGCTATTCTCTAGATTTTTCTGATCAATATAATAATGTAACCAATAGCTAGACATAGATTATATCCCTGTTGATGGCAAAGTATCACACATAAAATACTCCCACTACCCTAATAATGAATATTCATTATGCCTGCTTATAGTATACTCAGCATCCAATGACAAATTTATCTACAGCATCTTAAAACCACTCTGGATTTCCTGCTATTAAAAAATAAAACAGGCCGGGCGGTGGTGGCGCACGCCATTAATCCCAGCACTTAGGAGATAGAGGCAGGCGGATCTCTGTGAGTTCAAGGCCAGCCTGGTCTACAAGAGTGAGTTCAAGGCCATTTGGTTTACACAGTGAGTTCCAGGACAGCTAAACCTTGTTTTCAAAAACCAAAAACAAGCAAATACATAAATTACTCCTGGTCTTCAGAGTGAGTTCCAAAACAGTGAGGACAACGCAGAGTAAGCCTGTCTCAAAAACTAAAATAATAAAATAACAAGAGGGGACATGTTGGAACAGAATTCAAGAATGGAGTTGTGTGAAGAGATTCTGAGTCTTGTGACCTTGGTTTCTTCATAAATATGGAAAGGTTCTTGGATTATGCTTTCATTCTCCTCCCAGGTATAGTGGGTAGGAGTGGTTACTTTAGATCATTTATTAGGACTGGCTATTGTTATTTGCTTATGTCCCTCCAAGGAAAAACATTTTACCACATGAGGCTTGTCGGTCATGTGCAGCTTGCCCAGCTCATGTTGCTTGCCTTTTGGATTGTACACTTTACTCACGTGACTCCTCTCAACCCTCAGAGTATAAAGTGTCTGAGGTTCTGAGTAAAGTTGTCTACTGCATGAGATTTAGTCTGCCTCGTTTATTAGATCCATTCTCCCAGGTCCCACTGCCCCTAGAGCATTAAAGAGGGGGAACAGGAAATAGTGCAATATTATTTTGCCATTCTAAGCATTGTCTTTATCCTTTGGGACCAATTGTCTGGATAACAGAAGGTATTTACAAATATTTAATCACTTAAATGGGAGATATTTGTTTGGGCTATCTAATCAGTCCAAACACAGTAATACAAATTTTAGCATACTTAAGTACTCTTTTAAGTTCTTTTAATGGGCCAGGTGGTGGCGGCTCATTCATGTCTTTAATCCCAGCACTCCTGAGGCAGAGGCAGGCAGATCTCTATGAGTTCTAGGTCAGCCTAGTCTGCAAAGCCAGTTCTAGGACAGGCTCCAAAGCTACTCAGAGAAACCCTGTCCCCAAAAGCAGGAATAAAAAAAGAAAGGAAGGAAGGAAGAAAAGAAAGAAAAGAAAAAAGTAACCTCTGGACAGTCAGGGCTTCACAAAGAAATCCAATCTGGGGGGAAAAAAAGCAAATGAAGCTGGGTGGTTCTGGTGCATGCCTTTAATCTCAGCACCTGCAAGGCAGAGATCTCTAATTTTGAGGCCAGCCTGGTCTACAAAGTGAGTTCTAGACTGCCAGGGCTGTTATACAGAAAAACCCTATCTTGAAAAAACTAAAAGAAAAAAACAAACAAAACAAAACTCTGGCTTCATTTGACACTTGGCAGTCAAGAAATCTTTTGTAACAGAAGGATTTATCTGTTCCTAAAGATAATAGGACAAATAGAATTTATAGTTTCCTCCTTAACCTCACACGCATGGTTTCACTGCTGGCTGTGATGCTTGCTGAGACCCCTGCATCCAGTTACCTTTCATTATTTCTTGATGAGGTTGCCCCTTCTCGTTATATCCTACTCCTAGAAATAGGTAATACTGTTACTGCTGTGTTTTCCATGTCATAGGTGGTGGAACGAGGTTGTGAAAAGTAAAGTGACAGTTTGGGGACATGATGTGAGGTGCAGTCTGGAACTCAGGCCTGTGAGGTTGTCGAGTCCAATTTTATTTGCTAGAGTAGTTCAATAATAGAACTACTTGGTTTTAATCTGCACCATCAATAAAATACAATTTTAGGAAAAGGTTAGATGTCTAGCTCATTTCTGTGTTCTCAGTGGTAAAGGAAAGACTAAATTGGAGCCTGGGATTACTAGTGGATCCTACCTGTGGCCTCCTCATAGGGGACTCATTCCAAGATAAGCTACAGTCTTTAGTCCATTGCTACAGGTAGGTAGGTACCTGTGGGCTATGAGGACTGAAGAAGATTGTAGTTTATCACAATAAAGAACTTTAGTGGTTGGTTAGATGGATGACCCAGAAGTTAAAAGTTTTTGCTGGGCAGTTACGTGGACCTCCTTTTGTATTCTAGCATTCAGACATTTCTGCATATACCTGTAATACCAGATCCCAGGAGGCAGGGACTTCCATCTAGGCCAGAAAGGTTTTCAGGTTCAAGGAGGTACCCTTCTTCAAAGGAACAGTTGGAGAGTAAGAGACACGAGATGCCCCCGCTGGCCTCCATTTGTATACACAGGTGTACACGTGTGCATATATGCCACACGGAGTTTTAAAAGACTATTTTACAATTTTGATTAGGTCTTTGATAGCTTTGGCTGGCCTGGAACTTGCTATATCGACCAGACCTCAGTGCATCATATAGATTGCAGGTGCAGCCTGAGAGTCAGAGCACCATTGGTTGTTAGTTTTGGGAGGGTAGGAATATCAGATTCTTGAAAGTTGCTGCTTACTCAGATCTATTTTCAACATAATTTATTCATCCAACATCTCATACTTTGTTCCTCCTTGGTCTCTTTGGTCCTAGAGTCCGATAAGTGCTCCTTTTATTCCTGCTGCTCCTGTCAAAACTGCCTTGCCTGCTGGTCCCCAGCCCCAGCCCCCACTCTCAGCTCAGCCCCAGTCCCAGAAGAGGCGATTCACAGAGGAGCTGCCTGATGAACGCGAGTCTGGACTGCTTGGATACCAGGTTAAATAAATATCCAATCTTCCTTTCTTTATCTTCCCTTGCTGTGTTTTCCCTTTAAGTGAGAGAATTTGCATCCATAGCAACTGTCTTATGGGGTAAGAGTTTTGCTTCTGGAAATAGATTAGGTGAGGATTTTATTCTTGAGGAATTAAAATTTAAGACAAGAGTGATTCTCCTTTGCCATTTTTTTTGTTTTTGAAGTCAGTGTTAAAGCATGGTGTGGAGGGAAGTCTCCTGTGACTGACATTTAGGAGTTGTGTTAAAATTTCATGTTTTTTCTTACTCAGGACAACAGTCTTGAAAGCCACTCATCAAAAGCTATCAATCTTCAAATTTTTTTTCCTCTACACAAGGTTTCTCTGTGTAACAGCTTTGGCTGTGTAGCTTTGTAGACCAGACCTTGAACTCACAGAGACTCACCTTGCTCTGCCTCCTGAGTGTTGGGATTAAGGCGCTGCCCAGCACGTTTGCACATTTTGGTTGGAGGTCAGAGGACCACCTGAAGGAGTCTGCTTTCTCCTTCCATGATTTTTACTTAACCTGTGGCTTTCAATTTGCTGTTCTCTCTGCCTCCCACCCTTTCTCTTTTTCTTTTTTTAAAAAGGGCTGGAGAGTTGGCTCAATGGTTAAGAGCACTTTTTGCTATTCCAGAGGTCCTGAGTTCAATTCCCAGTATCCATATGGTGGCTCACAACCATCTGTGATGAGATTTTCTGCTCTCTTATTGCGTGCAGGCAAACATAATAAATCTTTAAAAAATTTTAAAAAAAGGTTTTTCTTAGCTCTACCCTATTCTCCCACCCTAGGGAAAAATGTCAAAAGTGGAGCGATGACCCATTATGAACATAGTCACTGGCGAGATGATTTAGAGGAGGTATAGTTCAGTGGCAGAGCATTCATGCACGCTCAAGGCCCTGGGTTAATCCCCAGTACCAGGAAAGATGAGAATAGTTTTGTTGTTGTTTCAGCAGAAGAGACACCTTTATTTATTTATTTATTTATTTATTCATTCATTCATTCATTCATTCATTGCAGTCCTTAAGGCATCTTCAGACTGAAACCTTTTGTAGTTAATGTCACCAGGTATCAGAAGCCATTGTATTTAGAACGGTTGCTTATATGACGAATTACACCTTCCCTATGACTAAGGTTCTACAGAAACAGGAACCCCTACTTGACAAATCCCAAAGAACATGCAATGCCATTTAATTGATGGCAGTTATCAGAAAGATGAGGCACTTGACAGTTACATTAAGGAGCTAAAGTCAATGCAACAGTTGTAGATTTGCTAATGCTACTGTATTTTTCTGCTCATAGCATGGACCCATTCATATGACTAATTTAGGTACAGGCTTCTCCAGTCAGAATGAGATAGAAGGCGCAGGATCGAAGCCGGCAAGTTCCTCAGGCAAAGAGCGAGAGAGGGACAGGTAAGTTAATTGGAATGAACAATTACTTGAATACGAGGTAATATGATGTTTCAGAGGTTTTTGTGTTTCCTGTAGGCTAGGCAGTAACAGAAGTGTTAATATAGTCAAGCCATTTTTACTAATTGAGAGTGATCAAGTCTGGTACAATGGTGCAGGCAGGAGAAGTCTGAGGCATCCTGGGGTACATGAGACTCTGCCTCGATAAAAAATTAAAATGGTAGGAGCTGGAGAGATGACTTGTCTTAAGAACACAGGCTATTCAGTAAGCGAATCTGGGTTCAGCTCTCAAGAGTTCCTGCTTGGTAGCTTATAACCATTAGTGACTTCAGTCCCAGAGGATGCTTTTTTTGGAGTTCTGTGGGAACTGTAGGCACGCACATACAGAGAACATATTCATACACATAAAAATAAAGTACCATTTTTAAAAGCAAGAGAAAAAGCCCCATATCGTGGATGAAGATGTTGGATCAGTGTGTAGTTGAGGATTGAATGCTCGAGTTTTCCTCTCCTTTGGTGACATAGCTTTCATAAAGGAGTACTGAGGAGACACCATAGATCAGTGGAAGAGCCTTGACTGCTTTGAACTAGTTTTGACATGGTCTCCCTTTGTAGACAGGCTTAATGAGAGCTTGAAGAGGGCGAAGGTAAAAGCAAGTGGTCATGGTAAAGTTACAGTTTGTTAGCGGTTGTTGGTCATTCATGTCATCAGTTGCTATTGGTATTTTGACTGGGTAATTTAAAAAATTGAATCTCTCTAAAAAGATGTGTCATGCTTTTAACAGGCAGTTGATGCCTCCACCAGCCTTTCCAGTGACTGGAATAAAAACAGAATCTGATGAAAGGAATGGGTCTGGGGCCTTGGCAGGAAGCCATGGTAAGTAACTGTAGATGGGGTTGGGAGTGACCAAGCAGGGTGGTTGGTCATAGCTCTTAGTTTTCTAACCTGGTGGCCATTCATTCAGATTTAATCCTACCTTCATGATCTACTGGCTAATAATATATATTTTTAAAGTTATTAGGACAGTATATACCTTTTTATTTTTAACTACTCTGTCAGAAATAAGAGTTACTTGCTTTATATATTTATACATATTGTCAGTGGTGGTAAAGTCCTATGAAATACAGTGATTGTTGCTCATGATGTCTGACTGGAGGTCATCTGATTAGATTTAGGAAAAGTTAATTTGCCTTTGTGTCGGGAGCTGAGCCCATCACCTAGCAGCATCCCAGAACCCTTCGTCTGTACATGGGGTTGTTTGTATCCCTTGCCTCCAGTTGATAAAGATGAGCAGAATAAAAAAAAATAGTTTCTCCTTTTCTTCTTTTCTTTTAGCTCTTTAAGAGGTGAGATGCTAGTCCTCAAAGACTCACTTGCTAACTTCTCTTTTTTCTTTCTTTTTTTCTTTTTTTCTTTTTTTTTCCTTTTTTCTTTCTCTGTTTTCTTACATGGTTCTGGTGGATTCTCATTTGCTGGTGCTGGCTGTTTTTCGTGTGATCATCAACGTTTTGGGGTGACCATTGACCCTGTGACTACAAAATGGTGTCCATCTAACCACTTATAATTAACATCTTTTTTTTTTTTTTTATTAACGAATTTATGGTATTTTTTTCTTGGTGGGGAATGGGGTTGGGTTGTTCTCTCTTCTAGATTATCCAGCCAAGAAGATGAAAACGACTGAGAAGGGACTTGGCTTAGTAGCTTATGCTGCAGACTCCTCTGATGAAGAGGAGGAACATGGAGTCCATAAAAATGCAAGTAGCTTTCCACAGGGCTGGAGTCTGGGCTATCAGTACCCTGCATCACAGCCAAGAGCCAAGCAGCAGATGCCCTTCTGGATGGCCCCATAAGATGTAGTGGGCAGACCTTTGATGCTCGGCGACTCTTCTTAGCAATAATGCATGCACTTGATTAAACAAGACTCTGGGACCTGTTCTGAGGGCCATCTTGGACCTTGAAGATGTTAGGGACACAGTGTTCCCTGTCATAAAGGGATGCCGTTCTTTTTTAAAACCCTATTTCTGCAGTGGCATAACACCCGACAAAATTCGCTTAGAATCAAAAATTTGTGTCAAGCTTTTTAACAGTTGATGAAATGTGCTTGTCCATAGAAACATCAGGACTGAGTCATTGCCACATATGTTTGACCTGGTCTAGCCTTTTCCAAATGAATAGCCTCAATTCTGTTGTAAAGAAAGTTTTATTTGTATTTTACTACTATTGGGTCAATTTTGATAACTGGTTACAAACAAAGCCTTACTATTTATTAGTGGGAAATGGTTTTAAGACCCTTCCTTCCAGTACTTACATTTAATTCCAAGAGCTCCTTGTCCCCCTTTCCATTTGGATTTTTGTGTTTGGGAAATGCTGTTGTAGTCATTTAAAATGGTCAAATAGAGCTGGATATTGACTAGGAGAATGAAGTTATTTTTGCTTTGTTTCTCCCTGGGGTGATCCAGAGGTGGTGCATTTCACCACTCTTGTGTCAGGCAGCTGTTGCTGCTGTTACTGCCCAGGTCCTAAAAACTCCTTGTTTCCAGCTGAGTCAAAGAAAATGTGACTAAAAAGCTGGTCAGAGCTGCTCATCACTGAAGGAACCACAGCTGTCTGTCTCTCTGAACTGGTTGCGGCCAAACAAAGATGGGATGGTGGGCTCCAGCTGGAATCGCAGCGTCTCCTTTTTTCTTGGCATGGCAGGTTTTGCCAAATGAACTTTTTTGTATCGAATATTGATGTGTGGAAGTGAAGGAATTGGTGGTGGCTGAGCCAAGAGTGTTTGAGATACTGTCATTTTTGCACAATTTTGAATACTTTGGAGACTGGCTTTGTACAAACTTATTCTCTGGTTTCCTCTATGTTGTAAATAATTAGACCATGATTTCATTATAAATAAATGTATAAATAATCTGCTTGTCAGTTCTTTTTCTTCGGCAGCCTATTCATACACTATTGCAATAAACTTTAAAGTAATTTATTCATCTTTATATTTTTCTTATGTGCGTTCTTGTTTTACCTGCATGTATGTCTGTGTGAGGACATTGGATTCCCTGGAGCTGGTTACAGATAATTGTGTCATGTGGTTGCTGGGAATTGAACCCAGGTCTTCTGGAAGAGCAGCAAATACTCTTAACCTTTGAGCCATCTCTCCAGCCCCTCAATAAATTCTTTATTCATAGTATAATGCAGTTATTTCCCTACCCAACCAAAACTTAACAGACTCTAATATTTGCATATGCTCCTGGAGTTTATAACCAAGTCAAAATGAAAGATTAAAAGATTTTTAAGTTTTATGTTTCCTATTTTCTAACTTTTCCTTCAATGATTTGTTTTTATTTTTGAGGTGGGTTCACTGTGTGTGCTTCTGGCTCCCAAGGATAGCTGCATCTGTATTGCATGTGTCCTAATTGGTCTTAATACTAAAAACCCAGAGTTAGATACTGGGGCAAGTGTTGAAAGATCAGAGAAAGGAGCAAGCTACAGACACCCTTTATTTTACTAAATCCTCAGCCAAAAAAATGGCCTAATACTACTGTCCCCTCCACCTTCCGCTCTCTGCCCAGCCATATTGCTTTCTGTCTGTTCAGACCTCCATTCCTCACCGGTTAACTAGTGGCTACCTCTGCCCTCTGATCTTCATGCAAGCTCTCTTTGTTAGAGCACAAACAAGATAACACCACAAAGATATATACATATATGTTGCAAATACATTTATAGAAAAATAGATCAGCCAGGTGGTGGTGACGTATGTCTTTAATTCCAGCACTCGGGAGGCAGAGGTAGAGGCCAGCCTGGTCTATAAGAGCTAGTTCCAGGACAGCAAGATCTGTTAAAACAAAAAAAGTAAAATATAAATCTTATAAATTAATGAATGGGACACATTTTTCAGGGATGATGTGTATGGCTGCCGGAGGGTAGTTTTCAGTTCTTATGCTGTGATCTGGGGATCACACTTGGCAAACACTTATAACCTTGCTGGCCTTGTCTTTTGGGGTGGGGGTTGAGACCAAGGGTCTCACTATGCAGCCCTGGCTGAATTGGAACAGAGTGCTGGGATTAAAGATGGCCATTACACTTGGCCTCCCTGTTTTTTGTTTGATGTTGATTTTGGTTCTTTGAGATAGGGTTTTTTCTGTGTAGCCCTGGCTGTCCTGGAACTCGGTCTGTAGTCCAGGCTGGCCTTTCACTAACAGAGATCTGTCTGCTGCTGAGTTCTAGGATTAAAGACATGTACGACCATCACCTGGCTCTACCTGGTTTTTAACACGTCACTGTGTAGCTCAGGGTAGTTAAACTACTGCCCAGCCAAAAGACATTTGAATGTTTCTCTCTCTCTCTCTCTCTCTCT
>JAQHUG010000236.1:1290996-1301235 GCA_028555095.1 Dicrostonyx torquatus | reverse complement strand
TTTTTTTTTTTAAGAGTCTCATGCAGCCTATGTAATATGTAACTTAGTATGTATCCAGGACTGACCTTTGAACTGCTTGCTGCCAACAGTACCTTTCATATGTGCCATCATATCTGGCTTAATGTTTTTAACATACAGAACTCCAATTAGAATAACTGGGTGCTCAGAACATCTGAGGATCGTTAATATGACAGCTTTTCTGGAAAAAGAAGCACCGCTAGGTAGCAATGACTATATTTACCCTAAGTGAAATCCTGTATTTTGGTAAGACTGCGGGGATTTGCCTCCCGGTAGCAAATAACCCTAAGTTACTTACTTTAAAGGTTTCTGTTTCGGTTAGTGGATCACCCATTTCAGTACGTGCTAACCTTGAAGAACAGTAAGTGACCAGAGGGCTTTGCGAGTCAGACTTAGGCGTGGGGGTGGAGCAGTCGATTTGAGGGCGGGGCTAAGTTACGCCCCGCCCAGCGGCGCCATGTTCCTGCACCCGGGCGGGGCAGTGGGTTGAACGGCGCCGCTCAGGGAGAAATCTGGTCTGCAACCCCGACTCAGGGCTTCCCTCAGAGGTACGGGCGCAGGTGGGCAGGGACGGGGAGGCAAAGCGGGGGCGGCAACCTGAAGAAGACCTAGCGGTACCAGGCAGCCCTCAGCACGCTTCCGGCTCCTTCCTACTGGCACACTGCCTCAATCTGAAGAGAAGCCCATGTTCTTTTTATTTTTCTGTAAAATGTAACTTTAGAAATCTATGATGTGTTTTAGGACTGAGACTAACGGGGAAGGGAAGAGACCTGGGTTTCTTAGTGTTCCGCAGTGAGCAGGGTAGGCCGCGGTGTTTGTGGGAGGATGGCACTCTTAGACTGCGGCCGACTATCTCCATCCTGGACTGAATGTTTTGTGCCTTCCCTAGGAGGCCTTCCCTAGGGCCCAGGACTGCTCATTAGGACAATGGACTCCGGAGCTCGCCCAGTTGGTAGCAGCTGTAGCAGCCCTGCAGCGCTATCACGGGAATACAAACTAGTGATGCTGGGTGCTGGTGGCGTTGGGAAGAGCGGTAGGTAACCGTTTCTATTTAACAGAAATTTTGAAAAGCACCAGATGGGTTACTGGCTCTTGTGCAAAGTTGATAGTTAAAATACTTCATGGTCACCGTCATGAGTTCCATTTCTTGTTTTGAAGCCATGACAATGCAGTTCATCAGCCACCGATTCCCAGAAGATCATGACCCCACCATTGGTAAGTCAGATCCTTATTTATATTCCAAGTACATCCTGTGAAAGTATCTTTTTTTTTTTTTTTTTTTTTTGATTTTTCGAGACAGGGTTTCTCTGTGGCTTCAGAGCCTGTCCTGGAACTAGCTCTTGTAGACCAGGCTGGTCTCGAACTCACAGAGATCCTCCTGCCTCTGCCTCCCGAGTGCTGGGATTAAAGGCGTGCGCCACCACCGCCCGGCTCTGTGAAAGTATCTTAATAGAGTTAAAGTTTAAATGTAGTATTTAGATCTTGAGCTGTTTTGTATATGTAATTCATACTTATTTAAACAAGGATAAACCGTTGAGTATTCTTTTTCCTAGATTTCAAATGTACATACGCCACCTTTGTCTTTGGGTTATGTTGAGCATCAATAGACAAAGTTTGTCTTTTTTTAATGAATGTATTCTGTATCGTTAGATTAAAGGGAAGTTTAAAGGCTACTCAATGAAACATCTCTGCCTGTCACTGCTGAGGCTCTCACATGAGACTAACCTGTTACTATGAGTCAGCTGGTTTGAACTTCCACAAAAGGAAGCAGAAGAACAAGTAGAGCCAGCCTATTGAACTCTTAGCACCGAACTTCCACTGGAAGCTCTTGATTTATTTCCTCATCCCTGCAGCTTGGTTTATAGCAACATTATCTGTGTCTTTGTCATCTTAGAGTGTTAGATGTTGGTAGAGTGGCAATAGAGTAAATCAGTCTTTTCTTTTTCTTTTAACACTGGGGATTGAGCCTGAGACTTGAAACCAAGCATACCAGGGAAGGGCTCTACCACTGAGCTGTATCCCCAGCTTTGTTTTGTGTTGTTTGTTTTAAGTTGTGTTGTTGTTTTCTTTTGATAAAAGATTGAGCCAAAGCTAGCCTTGGCCCAGTTCTGTGGTGTGTGGGCTGTATTACTGTTGTTTTTGGTTGCTATCTTCTGTTGACTAAGAACGTTCCTCACTCCTAAATCATTAGGAAACAGTTGTGGGGTTTTTTGTTTTGGTTTTTGTTTTGGTTTTTTGAGACAGGGTTTCACAGTGTAGCCTTGACTGTCCTGTAATCCGTGTTCTGTAGACCAGGCCGACATCGAACTCAGAGATCCGCCTACTTCTTCTGCAATGAAAGGCGTGTGCCACCACCCAGCAGCAGTTTTGATTCTGAGTGGTTATATAAAAGAAAAGTAGGGCTGAGGAGGGGCCAGAAGCTCTGCCATCAGCCGGGAATGATGGCACACATCTGTAATCCCAGCACTTGGGAAACAAAGGAATGTGAATTCACCAGTCTGGGTTACATAAAGAGTACTAATGAGGTCCTCTGTCAAAACAAAAACAAAAGCCTGCCATTCTGCAGCTGTGGTCATTTTATTTAGCATTTTCTTCTGTGGGTTTGGGGAAAGTGGGAACACTTGTCATTTTATTGACCTCTATGAGAGTTATTTATTTTTTTGTGGTAGGGATCAAGCCTCGGGCCTCACACAAGCTGAGTCCTTGCTGTGCCACCAAGCTGCACCCTAAATCTGCTATATCAACTTTAGAACATTGTTTCAGAGATTCAGCTGCGGTGTGGGACCTCTGAAGAAAGTGACTTCAGGATTAGGGTCGTTTACTTAGTGCCAAGCCTTAGCTTTAGGCCACCCACTCGTGATCCCAATGCAGAGCCCAAATTCAAAGTTGTCTCAGCTCTAGTGATACTACACAGGAGGGATATCGCCTGTGCTTGCTAGGTGGCCAGACAGGGTCAGTGTCTACCCTGTGCCCTGCAGGATGTGTGTTTGCCATCCATGCCCTCCTGTACAGCTGGTTCCTGAGTGTAGGAAGACTGGTTGACAGCCTACCACACCCACCCCGTTGTTCTGCCTTGTTTATGGTGATAACTAGCCACACCTAGAGGTTGGCTGGAAAATGTCACATGGTCACCTTAGTTGGACTGGGAACCCAGACCCTGAGCTCAGGCTTCAGGGTCGACTAGGCCCAACTTCACTCCTTGGTAGGAGATAGATATGTTCCTACACCTCCTTTATTCTCTTCTATATAGGTTTTAGACTGTCAAAATAGGCAGAATTTTCTTTGGTCATGTCCATGTTCTGTCTGTTCTCCTGTGCTGTGACCAACAGTTGAGAGCTCGTTTCTACTTGGTGCACAGGGACCATGTAGCTCTTGGAGAAGGAAATCTGACTTCCCCAGGTCTCCTTCACTGAAAACAAAAATCTACTTCTAGAATCTCCACCTTAACATCAGTGGAAAGGTGCTCACCCCAAAAGCCTGGTGACCTGAATTTCAGCAGAACCCATGTAAAGGTGGGAGGAGAGTGAGGGGAAACCTGAGTCCACAAAGGTGGCCTCTTGACCTCTGCACATCCACTGCTGCACATGTGGGCGTATGCACACACAGATACCCTAGAGTTATGCACATACATAATAATACAAATATCTTTAAATAAACTAAAATCCAAAAGAACTCCAGAACCAATCTCTTATTTCTTTTTGTATTTAATTCTTTATAAGCAACATTAAACAATCTTTTTATTTGTTGTGCTTGGGTTTGGACCCAGATCTTGGACACACTAGACAAACACACTATCACACTAAGTCCCCATCTCTCTTAATTTTTAAGGTAAAATTCATATTTTTTCACCCCAAGAAGGTTTCACTAGTTTGTCTGCAGTGTTGTGGATTGAATTCAGGCTTAAAAGATTGATTTTTTTTAATTTTTTTTTTTTATTTTATGGCTATAGGTGTTTCCCTGTATGTGTCTGTGCACCACAGTGTGCCTGGTGCCTGCAGAGGCAGAAGAAGGGCATTCGATCCCATGGACTGGAGTTAATAGTGTTGTGAGGCAAACCCAGGCCATCTGCAGGAGCATTTTTACCCTCTCTGCTGCTCTCTCACAGTGCTGTGGGATGCAGCAGCCGATACTTGTGTGTCTTGAGTACATGTATATACTCACATATAAGCGCATATCTATGTGGCTGAAATTAAAATCTAGTTTGGGAACCTGTGAGAAGGCACCTGTCACCACATCTGACGTGAGACCCCAGTTCCTGCAAGTCCTCTCACCCCCATAGCTATGCTGTGGGATGGCGAGTTTGCCAAGCCTGACCACTTGAGTTCCATCCTTGAGTCTCACATGGTGGAAGGAGAGGCCCAACTCTTGGAAGTTGTCCTCTGAACTCCACATGCACTGTGTGGCATGCGCGTGCCCACTTGTACGCAGAACCTATTAAAGAACATAGTTGATTTTAAAATGATAACAGGATATATCCTGGGGTGTATGTGGCTAGTTTTTTTTGTTTTTTTTGTTTTTTTTTTGTTTTTTTTTTTTTTTGAGACAGGGTTTCTTGGCATAGTCCTGGCAGCCCAGGACCTCACTCTGTACACCAGGTTGGCCTTGAACTCAGAGATCTGCCTGCCTCTTTCTCCCGAGTTCTGGGATTCAAGCCCTACGTGGCAGTTGATTTTAAGTGATGAAAATATTGAATGGACTTTTTTTTTCCATGATTAGTATAGAAATCTACATTAAAGAAGGTAGATGTGAGCCAGGCGGTGGTGGCGCATGCCTGTAATCCCAGCACTCGGGAAGCAGAGACAGGTGGATCTTTGTGAGTTCCAGGACAGCCTGGGCTACATATCAAGTTGGCCTGCCAGGGTTACATAGTGAGACCCTATCTACAAAACAAAAAATAAACAGCAAAAAATGTACTAAAATTAATTTTTTTTAAAGGGCTAAAGATCACTGGTGCTTGTGTCACACGCTCACGACCTGAGTGTAACCCCAGTGTTGCACCTAACAGTAATATGCAGAAAAGAGTATGGTTTCGAAATGAAGGGATTATGACACTTTCTAGAAAATAGTAAAGCTGTGAGGGACGCTTCATTGAGTACTGGCTGTTCTCGCAGGGTTGCATACGGGGTTTCCAGCACCACCATGACAGCTCACAGTCATCTAGTACTCCAGCTCTAGACAGTCTGATACCATCTCCTGACCTCTGTGGGCATAAGACACACACATAATACACTTTCAGCCATAACTCACATGCATAAAATAAAAGTAAGTAAGTCTTTAAACAAAAGTATGCAGGCACGGGGACTCCACCTTTTAAAACCAACACTCTGGGCTGAGGTTCAAGAGGAGCTGCACTGTATGCTGGCTCCGTCACCACTTAACTACAGCTAAGAAGACATTCAGTATTTTAGGATTAACCTTTTAATTTTTTTTAAGTTTTTTTTTTTTTCCTAAGACAGTCTCACCTGCCCCTCCATTTGGCCTCAAACTCAGAGATCTGCCTGCCTCTACACCTTGCCTGCCCCTGCCAGTGGTGGAATTAAACGTGTGTGCCACCATACCTGGTTTACCTTCTTTTGCTGCAAAATGGAAATAATAATACTTTATTGGATTATTGTAGTGACTTAGTGTATACAGTTTGCTTAGCCTAATGTTTTGTATGTACTTTAATAAATAGCAGTTGGGACTAAAAGCATGCACCACTATGCCCAGCGGTTAAAACATTTCTTTTAATGTGCATGATGTGTGTGTAGACATATATACCACAGCAAATGGGTGAAAGTCAAAGGAAACCTTTGTAGGTTCTGTCCTGTCCTACTTTCATGTGATTTATGGGGTTCTAACTCAGGTTGTCAGGCCCACATAGCAAGAACAGTACCAGTTGAGCCAATTCCACTGGCCCCTGACTTACTATTTTAAAAGAAATTCTTTCAGAATCCTTGTGGTGTTGGTGGCACACACCTTTAATCCCAACACTCGGAAGGCAGAGGCAGGTGAATGTCTGTGAGTTCGAGACCAGCCTGGTCTACAAGAGCTAGTTCCAGGACAGGCTCCAAAGCTACAGAGAAACCCTGTCTCGAAAAACAAAACAACACAACAAAAAAGAATCCTCGTGGTGGTTTGCATAAGAATGACCACCACACGTTCATGTATTTGAATTTTTAGTGACACAGAGAGTGGAACTGTTTGAAAGGATTAGAAGGTTAGGATTATGGCCTTGTTTTTGAGTTTTCAAAAGCTCATGGCAGGCCCAGTCTCCGCTTTTTCTCAGCCTGTACAACAGGACATAGCACTGAGCTGCTGCTCTAACACCATACATGCTCCCCGCCATAGCTACAGACTAACTGAGACTGTAAGTTAGCCCCAGTTAAATGCTTTGTTTCATGAGGTCCCTGGTGTGTCTCTTCACAGCAGTAGCACAGTGACTAAGGCCATCTTTTCTTTCTTTCTCTCTCTCTCTTTCTCCCTTCCTTCCTTCCTTTCTTTTATTTTTTATTTTTGTCTTTTATTTTTTATTTTTGAGACAGGGTAGTGCTAGTTGTCCTGGAACTAGCTCTGTAGACCAGGCTGGGCTCGAACTCACAGAGATCCACCTGCCTCTGCCTCCCGAGTGCTAGGATTGAAGGCGTGTATCACCAATGTCTGGATCATTTTTTTTAATATTTATTTTCTTTGTATGAGTGTTTTACCCGTATGTATGTCTGTGTACCATGTATGTATCTGGTGAGAGCATTGGTCGCTCTGTAACTGAAGTTTCAGATGGTTGTAAGCCACTATTTGGGTGCTGGGAACTGAACCTCCTCCTTTGGAGGAACAGCCCGTGCTCTTAACCACTGAGCCATCTCTCCAGCCCTTCCTTCCTTCCTTCCTTCCTTTCTTTCTTTCTTCCTTCCTTTTTTTTTTTAAAGACAGCATCTCCCTTTGTAGCCCTAGCCCACCTAGAACTCATTATGTAAACAAAATCGGCCTTGAATTCAAAGAGATCCTCCTGCCTCTGCTTCTCAGATGCTCAGAATTAATTAGAATTAATTAGATTTAGGTTTATAGCTGTGAATAAGATATATAACCATGCTGGGTGGTGGTAGCTAATGCTTTTAATCCCAGAGCTAATTCTTGGACAACCAAGGCTATACAAAGAAAGTCTGTCTCAAAAAACAAAACAAGGGCTGGAGAGATGACTCAGCAGTTAAGGGCACTGGCTGCTCTTCCATAAGTCCTGAGTTCACCTCCCAGCCAGAGGTGGCTCACAACCATCTGTAATGAGATCTTGTGCCCTCTTCTGGCCTGCAGGCAGAACTCTGTGCACATATTAATAAATAAATAAGCCTTTTTAAAACAAAACAAAACAATACATGACCACCCATGAACAAAGAAAAACTAATCTATATGTTTTGATGAATTTATAGCATCCTGAGAAAAATTAAGCACATAAAAACAACCCAGGGGGCCACTGAGATGGCTCAGCAGGTGAGAGCACTTGCCCTACTAGTGTTGTGACCTAGAATGCATATAAAGGTATAAGGAAAAAGCTGACTGCATAAATTTGACCCTTGACCTCCATATGTATTACACATATATACACACATCATGCATGTACATACACATCACTAATAATAAAATTTCTTAAAGAACTTGGTAGGCTGGGGAGATCGTTCGGAGGTTAGAGCACTTGCTTTATAAGCTAGAAGCTGAGTTCATTTCAGATCCCCAGAACCCTGGTAACTGACTTACATGAAATTCCAGCCTTCACAGTGAAAGACAGGCTTCATTGAGCAAGCTGCCTAGTGAGATCCACTATGAACCCTGAATCTCCACGCACATGCACACCCATACACACATGAGCATTCATGCATTTACATGTGTACATACCAACACCTGAGAACAAATGTAAAAAGATGAAGCCTGGGAATATAGCTCAGTCGTAGAGCATTCGCCCACCGTTTGAACCCCTGGATTCGAGGTCTGGCTCTACCAAAATAAGTAAATAAAATTGGATGGGACTGCTTCTTCTGTAGGACAAGTTTTCAGATCCTTGCTTCTTTCCACATGTGTGTTCCCCTCCTGTAGAAGATGCATATAAGATCCGGATCCGCATTGATGATGAGCCTGCCAATCTGGACATTCTGGATACAGCTGGACAGGTACTGAATCCTAGACCTGTGTGGGTAAAGAGTGTGCTCTAGGAAGGGGAGCAGGCGTCTGTGGACAGTATCACTCGTTTGTCTCTCTTGATTTTCCATGCTCTGCCTCAGGATAGCAGGTAATTGAGACACTGTTTCTTTACTCTGAAGTAGCCAGTGTGCGTGCAGGTCTAAGTTGCAGCAATGCATTTTGGACTTTTGTTTCCCTCCAGGCAGAGTTTACAGCCATGCGGGATCAGTATATGAGGGCAGGAGAAGGATTTATCATCTGTTACTCGATCACAGATCGTCGAAGTTTCCATGAAGTTCGGGAGTTCAAACAGCTGATTTACCGCGTCCGACGCACTGACGACACACCAGTGGTTCTCGTGGGAAACAAATCGGACCTGAAGCAGCTGCGGCAGGTGAGAAGCAAGGCCTACAATTTTGTGGGTGTCATTTGTTTCTTGAAGATAGCTTTGCCTTAAAATAGAAAATGAAGATTAGCTTTAGTCCCTTTAGCTATGAATTTCCTATTATAATATATAAAATCTGGATTTTAGAAATCAACGCACAGGGTTTTAGACACATAATAACCTATCTGTGTCATATACCTGTAACCTAGCATTTAACAGCCTAGGCAGGAGGATCACCATACATTTGAGGGCAGCCTAGGATTTGTAGACCTAGGCCCAGACAGTCAGTCAATTAGCAAACAAATAGATGGCAATAGAATACTCATCAAGTAAAGAATCATGAGCTGTTAGTTTCCTAAATCATCAGAAACGATGTCTGGCTGTAGTTTAGTGGTAGAGCTCCTGCCTAGTGTACACAGGGACCTGGGCTCAATCCCCAGCACCACAAAATAAAAATTTAGATATGGGGGCTGGAGAGGTGGCTCAGAGGTTAAGAGCACTGACTGCTCTTCCAGAGGTCCTGAGTTTAATTCCCAGCAACCACATGGTGGCTCACAACCATCTGTAATGGGATCTGGTACCCTATACTGGCCTGTAGGATATATGCAGAATACTGTATACATAATAAATAAATCTTTTTTAAAAATTTAGATATCAATAAAGCTAAGGGCAACAAGGTGTCTCCATAAAGGCGCTTGCTTGCCTTGGAAATACAGTGGCCTGAATTCAATCCCTAAAATCCACACAAAGGTGAAACAAGAGAACCAGTTCCACAAAGTTGCCAGTTGATTCTCTGTTGATTTTTACACATGTGCTGGGACATTCAGGCCTTACACGCATACACAATAAATAAAAAACAAACACTTAAAAATAATAAAACTAATGGAAACTTCAGGGTTGGAGAGCTAACTGAGCAGTTAAGAATATTGGCTACGCCGGGCGGTGGTGGCGCACGCCTTTAGTCCCAGCACTCGAGAGGCAGAGGCAGGCAGATCTTTGTGAGTTCGAGACCAGCATGGTCTACAAGAGCTAGTTCCAGTGCAGGCTCCGAAGCCACAGAGAAACCCTGTCTTGAAAAACAAAAAAAACAAAAACAAAAAAAAAAATTAAAAAAAAATTTAAAAAATTATGTGGGCTCTAACACTGCATGGTGTTATTCCATCCATGTAATTCAGGCACTTCTGAGATATAGATAGAAGACTTACAAGTTCAGAGTCATGCTTGGCTAGCTGGGAATACAAGAGACTCTGTCTTTAAAAATAAAAATTCTGGAAAATACACGGGAAATAGAATCCTGTAATTTGGAGTCATGTAGTACACTCCTTGGGTCCTCAGTCCCATGGGGCTGTATTCTCTGCTGACACCTCTCCAGCGGGGAGCACTGTCCAGCTAAGGAAATCCCTGACTGACAGCTGTAACTGCCACCTGCTGTACACTATACATTTTCTCATGTTTGTGCCTTTGAAGGTCTCCAAGGAAGAGGGATTATCTCTGGCGCGAGAATTCAGTTGTCCCTTTTTTGAGACCTCTGCTGCATATCGTTACTACATTGATGATGTTTTCCATGCTCTTGTACGGGAGATACGTAAGAAAGAAAAGGAGTTAGTATTGGCCATGGAGAAAAAGTCTAAACCCAAAAGCAGTGTGTGGAGGAGGCTGAAGTCGCAGTTCAGGAAGAAGAAAGACTC
>JAQHUG010000236.1:1230219-1272190 GCA_028555095.1 Dicrostonyx torquatus | reverse complement strand
ACAAACCATAATCCCAGAGAACTTAGACAACCATGAGGACACTAAGAGAGACTTACATAGACCTAATATACATGGGAAAGTATAAAAAGACAAGATCTCCTGAGTAAAATGGTAGCCTAGGGACATTGGGGGAGGGTTGAAGGGGGGAGAGGAGAGGCAGGGAGGGGAGAAAAAATGTAGAGCTCAATAAATATCAATAAGGAAAAAAATTAAAAAAAATAAATATCAATAAAGAAAAAACAATTTAAAAAAGCTGTTTGGAGAATAAACACGGTTGAATTTTCAGTACGTGAACTCAGGATTTCATTAGGGATCCCTGAAAACTCCCTCCCAATACAGCCATGTGAGTTGTGTCTTTAATCCCATGCCTCCCCTCTTATGGTCTGGGCTGGCACCAGACCCCGACACCCCTGCAACATGAAGGTGTTATATTGATCCTAGGACGTGAACGTGAATTAAATTCGAGCACACGGTTCTCAGAGCTTTACTTTTGTGCTGCGGACACTAATTCAGACATGCAAAGGGAATTAGGTTTCTACCACATGGTAGCAGGAATCAGCTCCCTGGGGCCGAATGATGGATCACTTGCTAAGAGCACTGGCCGCTCTTCCAGAGAACCCAAATTCAATTTCTGAGACCCAATTCCCAGCACTCACACTGTGGTTCACATTCTGTTAACTTCAGTTCCATGGGATGCCAGTGCCCTCTTCTGGCTTCCTCAGGCACTGCACATACATGGTACTCAATACATGCAGACAAAATACCCATGGCATAATAGAAGAACCAAGTTTCAAAAGTTGACGGCAGACCTCCTCATGTATGTGTGCACACACGGAACACACTGAAACCGGTGAGGCTGCTGCGCATGGGAGCTGCTGTGTGCCATTGACCTCCTGGACCGTGCCTTTCTCATCTGTTGCAGAGACGACTGCATTTTGCCTGTGACAGGTCTGCAAATAAGGATTAAATCAACTTTATATGTACTTGTACTCAAAATAGTACCTATTAATAGTCAAACCATGTTAGCCAATTATTTTCCATCCCTGCTAAAAAGAGATGCCAAGCCATGGGGCAGAACCCAGTAACTCCAGCACCATGAGGACAGCAATTGAGAGCTGAGGCCAGCTTTGCTGCATGAGACCATATCTCCAAAAGAAGGAAAAGAGGGGTACATGGTTGATGCCACTGCTCTTGAAGCATTTAAAGAGGACTCCAAACAGTAGCTGTAGGCCACAAGCTCCGGAAAACCAGTGAGGCCAGTTGTGAGGACTTTCATAGGCTGAAAATTTTTTCCTGAGGCTTTGTGAGGAACTGACCGGAAAAAATGCCTTAGAAAAGGAAATAAAGAGGCTCCGGAGGAAACAGGGCTGCCTCCACGATCACATATGACCACCCGCACGCCATCTGTAATGAGATCTGGTGTACAGGTATATAGGCATACATACCAGCAGAAGCCTCTATACATAATAAACAAATCTTAAAAGACTAAACCGTAAAATTGATAGAAACCTGGAAGAAATTATTATTATTATTTATTTTTTTTGGTTTTTCAAGACAGGGTTTCTCTGTGGCTTTGGAGCCTGTCCTGGAACTAGCTCTTGTAGACCAGGTTGGACTCGAACTCACAAAGATCCGCCTGCCTCTGCCTCCCGAGTGCTGGGATTAAAGGCGTGCGCCACCACTGCCTGGTGGAAGAAAATATTTAGAGAATAATGTTACCTTTTCTCCTGGGAGAAATCATGATGTAGTCTTGGAATGGTTTTTGGTTTCGTTGAGATGTCCAGGCTAGCTGAGAGCTCACAGCATCCTGAGTGTGTATATCTGTGTATCATGAGCATGCCTGCTACCCACAGAGCTCAGAAAAGGATGTTGGATCCCTGAAACTGGGTTATCAATGCTTGTGAACCACCACGTGGGTGCTGGGAACTGAATCCAGATCTTCTGCAAGAGCAACAAGTGCTTTTATTTATTTATTTATTTTCAATACAGGGTTTCTCTCTGTAGCTCTGGCTGTCCTGGAACTGTGTAGACCAGGCTGGCCTTGAACTTACAGAAATTCACCTACCTCTGCCTCCTAAGTGCTGGAATCAAAGGTGTGCACCATCACCACCTGAAGCAACAAGCGCTCTTTAAATGCTAAGCCATCTTTATACCCCAACACCCAGTCCTTACAAAAAAAAATTAGCTGGGCATTATCACACATACCTTTAATTCCAGCAGAGGCAGAAGGATTTCTGTGAATTTGAGGGCAGTCTATTCTATACAGTGAGTTTCAGGACAGCCAGTGTTACATAGTGCATCCCAGAAAAAAAAAAAAAAAAGGTAGATTTTGCCCAACTGTAATTTCAAGATTCAGGAAGCTGAAGTGGAAGGATTGTGGTGAGTTAGAGACCAACTTGGAATACAGAGCAAGACTATCTTAAAACTACAAAAAAAAAACAAAACAAAACAGTTTCTTCTGTTCTAATTCCTCTTTCCTCATGGGCACAGTTTCACACAGCCCTAGGGACCGTGAATAATCCTGATGAAAACCCTGCAGTTGGGAAGTGGAGGCAGGAGCACGGAGGGTGATGCCACCCTAGTCTAAAAGTCAAAAAAACTAAGGAAAAAGGGTCCATGCTACTAAGGAAAAAGGGTCCATGCTACTGACTTGGGAAGGCAGAAAAGCCCACAGCCACTCTCCGCAGTATCTCCATCCAGAGTGTCGCATGATTCTCTCCTGCTTCTACAGAGCACCTCGGACTTTGTCTGGGTGCACTCATTAGTGTAATGTTTGGTTAATTCTTATATCCTGCCTACCATCTCCAAATAGGATTCTTGCTGTTAATGGCTCCTATCCCCAGTGACATGTGGGTAATATGTGTTGGGGCCAGAGATAGAAGTCAAGGGTTCCCAACAACGCTGAAAAGAGAAAAAAATGAACAAGTGAACAGAAGTGACCATCAAGGGCTGGAGAGATGGCTCAGTGGTTAAGAGCATTGACTGTTCTTCCAGAGGGCCTGAGTTCAATTCCCAGCAACCACATGGTGGCTCACAACCATCTGTAATGAGGTCTGGTGCCCTCTTCTGGCCTGCAGGCATACACGCAGGCAGAATGTTGTAGATATAATAAATAAATAAAATCTTTTAAAATAAAAAAAAAGTGACCACCAATAGTGCTTGTAATATTTCTTTTGTTTGTTTGTTTTTTAGTTGTTTTAGTTTGGAGCTGGGGAACAATTTCCTTAAGAGTTTAAGAGAAGGTGGGAGGTAGTAGCACATGACTTTAATCTCAGCACTCAGGAGGCAGAGTTAGAGTCCAGCCTGGTCTACAGAGTGAGTTCCAGGACAGCAAAGCTAATGGAGGAATCCTGTCTCCAAAAAACAAACAAAGCCGGGTGGTGGTGGCACATGCCTTTAACCCCAGCACTTGGGAGGCAGAGGCAGGCGGATCTCTGTGAGTTCATGACCAGACTGGTCTACAAGAGCTAGTTCCAGGACTGGCTTCAAAGCTGCAGAGAAACCCTGTCTCGAAAAAAAAAAAAAAAAACCAAAACCAAAACCAAACAAACAAAAAAAGAGTTCTACAGAGAGCCATAGGGGTATACAGCAGGTGACAACTAGTGTTCAGCAGGTTGACCTACTGGATGAACGACTCTCTGATGGGGAGCCCCACCTGGTAAGGCGGTAAGGTCACTGATTGTAAGTGACCAGTTGCTCCTGTCTGGGATGTCTCTCATGTATCCCACTGCTTGTGTTTTTATCTCATGACTATTGGGCACATATATAACTGTGGGTGGTCAGGAAGGTGATTTCTGCTTAAACTGTAAATTCTGATGAATAGAAATACTATGACATAAGAAAGTAATAGTATTCTCAGTCACTAAAACAGTTAACTTGGGCTGGAGAGATGGCTCAGAGGTTAAGAGCATTGCCTGCTCTTCCAAAGGTCCTGAGTTCAATTCCCAGCAACCACATGGTGGCTCACAACCATCTGTAATGAGGTCTGGTGCCCTCTTCTGGCCTGCAGACATACACACAGACAGAATATTGTATACGTAATAAATAAATAAATATTTTAAAAAAACACAGTTAACTTTAGACTTCAGAACAAATTCAAAGCAAACTGGTTGCCCCTAGAGACAAATACAAGAGCATTTTCCCAGGTGTTTGTTGCTGACTCAAGGTCAGGCTTGAGGCAATTTGGCCGACATCACCCCAGCAGTGATGTCTTTCTCCACATACTTTCTACCTCACTGGGTCCAGCCAACTAACTGTCATTTTGAAGTCTTGAATTCCAATGTCATTCTCTGTCTGGAAACCCTTGAGAACTTAGAGCCACGTTACTCACTGGACAGTCAGTGTGACCGCCTCAGCCTGGAAAAAGCTGTGTGTCTTATCTTGTGTCACGACAATGGGTTAGACCTGAAAATGGAACATAATTGTCCAGAGGTTGGCTGTGAGAGGAGTAGGATGCAGAGCTGTGTAGAGGGGCGAGTGTGCGTGTGTGTATGAGAGAGAGCTGTGTGGAGGAGCTGTGTCTAGGAGCCACGCAGAGTGCTGTATGGTGAGAGATGAGATGCACAGCTGTTGCTGCGTGGAGGAGGATGAAGCTGTAGCTGTAGAGAAAAGAGATGTGTAGCCATGTGAAAATGGATGTAACTCTGTGTAAACATGTATAGCATGCAGGAGAGAGATGTATGTACGTAAAGAGACACATGTAAAGAATGTAGGATCGTTTAAGATGAAGTAAAAGCGAAAGTTCCCATCAGAAAGTGTGTTTCTTTATTTTCTCCTCAGATAGAAAAGTCTAGCCCTAGCTGCCTTCATGGATATTTTGCATACTCTGATTAGCAATAGAGTTTTAAGAGAAAATCAGCAGGGTAAGAAAACTGCAACCCATTCAGCTGGGAGGAGAGGTGACCATGCCTTTCATGAGCAGCCACATGAGGCAGAGAAGTGGAATTCAGGGAATGAGTGAGCCCTGAGCACCAGGGAAGGCAGGCACCAACTCTGGAAAAAGGCAGAAGATAATTGAAAAGGCACAGTTTCCTGAGATTAATTCAGAAGAGAGGCCAGGCTCTGCTGAGCTATGGCAAGGCTCAGTAAGCACTGAAGTGGTTCATTTTGGAATGAATATATTCAATTAAAGGGGCAGATTAGTTATCAGTACTAAAACCTACCATCTCAGGGGCTGAAGAGATGGCTCAGAAGTTAAGGGTGTTTGTTTCTCTTGCAGAGGACCAGGTTTGGTTCCCAGCACCCATAGGGTAGTTTAACAACCATCTCTAACTCCAATTCTAGGGGGAACTGACACCCTCCCAGTATGTGGGTACTGCACACACAGCGCACATACATGCATGTGGGCAAACACTCCTACACATAAAATAAATCTAAAACAAAAAAAATTCTGCCTGGTGGTTGTGGCTTTACAAATTACACCTATTTTACAGGCCTGTATAGCTAGAGTGGCAGCACAGTTTCTCTGTCATGCAAGAATTGCTGGCCTGAGTGCTGTCACCCATCACAGTCACCATCTTTAAGAAAACCAGGCTCCACCACTGCGCCTATTTACTGTGAATCAGTCTTTATTCTGCACGTGTGGTGCACTAACAGTCAACATAGAAGACAGCGCTACATACTGCAGGTTAGCGCCACGCCACTATGCAACTTCACACAGTTCATGTTAGCTTGTTCTGGTTTTTTTTTCTTTTTAATTTGACACTTTTATTTTGAGTTTTATTTTTACAAGAGAAGACACAAGGTAAAGAAAGACAACCTGTTTGGAGAGGGATTGTGGTGAGGGTAATGTCATTGTCATGACCAGTACTGAAAGTCTTCCATACCCCTCTCCTGGGTAGGTCACCCTGGTCCCACACAGCAGTTTTCTCTAGCACTGCACCGCACATCGCGGCTGTGCGCTGCTGAGAACGGAAAGAAGAACTCACAAGGGAACTTTTGATATTGGGAATAATTCTCATAGTCCCAAAGAGTCAAGAAATTTACATAGAACTGGCTGCTGGGAAATCAGGAGTGACCTTTCCCTAACCTATTCCAAACCACAAGTGCCTTGTGCAAAAAAGCTAAGTTGTGACTCTCTTGTCTGTCTCTCAACTGACAGGAAGAGGCAGTCTGCCTCCACCCACATCAGTGAGCTCTGTGAAGAACAGATGGGAAAGCCAAAGTCAGCTAAGACGCTTTCAGACACGCTGGATCAGGCCTGAGGTAGGAGGAGGGATCCTGCACTGTCTTTTCTGGCAAAGACACGGAGGCAGCCCCAAGCCTGGGGAAGTACCAGCTCCCTCCACCCCACCCCACTGCTCAGTAGACCCAGAGGATGCAAAGGATTGAGCTGCAGGGAGATGGGGAAGGGAGGAGGGGTGAGGCTGTTCCCTGACTTCTCAGGAGGAGCTACAGAGGCACACACAGCAGGGTAGAGACCGGACTCCACCTGTCACTTCATTGCTCCAGGGAAGGAAATAGGCTGCTGAGCAACTTCTGATCTTTACACATTAAGGCGACAAAGAGGAACCATTTTGACTTTTTTCCCTAATGGGGCTTAGAATGCTCCCGCCAGGTTTTCATTAAACTATGTTAAAATGCCTTTTTAGAAAACAAAAATTATTGTCTCCTACGTATAATACAATATTTACAATCCATGGGTTAAAGGCGGAGACTATAGTGGTGTGATCCCAGCTGATGGCCAGACAGTAAGTCAGATCGCGGGATACAGTGGTGGACAAGGGCAGAGTGGGTTTCCCCTGCCTATACAGGGTCACTCCGCAGTGAATCCCGCAGGGTAAAAACAAAACAGACAAACAAAACAAAAAAAAAAATAAGAGGATGAGTGCGGGGGCAGAGTGGATTCAAATCTACAAGCACTAAGGGAACACCAAAGGCAGTGTCACCACCCTCGCCATGGAGACCCAAGCTGGTCAGTCCACCTGTTCTCAGAAGCCAGCTGGAGAGTGATGGTCGTGAAGGGAAGTGGGCACTTCAGTTACAGACATCCTGTCAGGCCCTGGATCAAGCTGAGGTCCTCTTCGGGCTCACCTTTCATTCCTGAGTCCCATGCAGAGACTGTCCTGCCCCGGGGCAGAAGGCGATGGACTTCCCTATGGGTGTGGCTCTCAGCTCCCCAGCCTTGTACCTGCCCTGAGGCCAGCGGGGCCCTGAAGGCATCCACATTATCTCACTATTCAGCCCCACTCAGCTTTCTGAAGAACCATTACTGTAAACCTCAGGGAGAAAGTCCTGATGCCTGTTTTCTCACGAAACAGAAAGGAACTTCCGTCAGCATCTACATCATGAGGGGATGCCAACGCTTCTGCATGGATATTTATCTCCTCCCCCTGTCCCCTGACCTGCAAGTAGCATTCAGGATCAGCTGGTATTCAATGGTAGTTCCCTTGGGCTGAAGCTGAAGTCTCCAAAGCTTCCAGAGAAATCAGCAAGTCCTAAATCTGGTTCCGCCTCCCAAGCCCGCCATGCTGCCTGCCATGCTGTCACTAGTCATTGACTGCCTGTTGCTCCTTTATGGTAAGTGGCTAACAGCAGACACCCCATTCTCAATTACTCTTTCTCCTGCAAACCCCACTTGTTCCTCTGCTTACTCCAGACTCTGGACTTGAAACTCAGCTAAAGAGCGGAGACCTGAGAGGTGATAGAAAAAAGGATAGAATGATGGGAACACGGGATTTTACAAGAGTAGACTTTTCTTCTGCTATGATGGGAAACAGGAATAACCCAGAGAAGCCCTGATAAAAGGAGGCCAATTTCAGGAGATCAGCAAATACAGTTCGGCACAAAACACAATTTTCATGGATTAAAATCTGCAACTTGATATCGGTTAGGCTAATTTCTTGTTTGTATTAGACATGCAAGTATAAGGTTACATTGTTATATATAGACTGTGGGGTCTTTCCTTCTGTCCCCCCCCCATTTTAAAAACAAAAAATCGTCTAGTGCCTTGCAAAGAAGAAAACCCTTCTCACGCTAAGAACCGACCTGCAGTGGTGTGCAGTATGATGCTCTTTGTGTGGTTTGTTTTGTAAGAAATTTTCTTCTACGACTAAAATGAGGTTTTGAGTCAGCTTCTCTGTCATCTCTCCCCACCTTGTGCCTCCCTCGCCTGGCCCCAGGGTCGGAGGTGAGAAAGAACTAGTACTCGCTCAGAGTGTGCCACTTGGCTATGGGCTTGCGGGGACTCTCACAGACCTCTCTCCAGTGTTCTGCACCACTGGTTGTGACACTATGTGCCCCCAGGATCAGCCTCCCCACCACCTCGTTCTTGGTAGTGCGATCGAAGTCAATGACAAGGAACTCAATGCTGATATCAGGCAGGAGGTCAGTGGGGATGTCATAGATGAAGGACTCATTGAAGACTGGGTTCAAAGTGCACTTCTTTACGTGGGTTTTCTTCTTGGCAATGCGTTTTCTGCCGTAGTAGACGTTCACCTTGACATAAGGATCTGGGGCCCCCAAAGAGAAGAAAAAGAGAGATAGGCCTATGACACAGTCCTCTGTTGTATGTTTAGAATCTAAATAGCAGTTCTCAACGTGAGGGCCTTGAGCCTTTCATTGTTCCATCATATATCTACATAATGATTCATAACAGCAGCATGGAGTAGCCATGGAATACTTGCATGGCTGGGGATCACTGTAACATGAGGACCCACTGGTATCTTTGCTGCACCAGACTTGCATATACATGAGTCTAGCTGCTTAGGGGCTGGGGAAACCAAGCAGGTGTGGAGTAGACCACTTACAGGTCTGAAGAAATCAGGAAGCATTGTCAAGGGGATGGGGACAGATACTGGCAGACTTCTTTTACAAGTCTCACCTGGTAGAAGTGCTGCAGCACGCACGGGATTTAGAATACCCTTGTTGGCTCACCCCAAGCACCACTGTGGCTGGGGAAGTCTATTGACCTAGTCATGGGGAGGCAAAGTAGACAGAAGACTAGGTGGACCCTGAAAGAGGGCAGGGGTCTGGACATGTTGGAATATGTCAGGGCCACAGTCGTGTGGGAGTAGGGTTGGCTCAGACGGAGAAACAGATTGAAGTAAATAGCTGCTACCTGAGAGACCGGTGATATCCATCTTCGGCAAGTGTCTGGCTTTGAGGACCACCACTGTCATCCTCTGTGCCACGGGCTGGTATGACAGAGACACCTGGAGTTCCCCTCTGCTAATGCACTTCTGCAAGGGAGAGACCTCAGGTGAGAATCCTGGTGAGGGAGCAGGGGACTACACAGATCTGCAGGAGAGAAGGAAGAGAGCCTGCAGGCGGGCGTGCTGAGGGGCAAGGAGAGGGGATGTATCCAGGCCAGGTACAGAAGCATGGGCAGTCAGCCTGAGTTCTGAAAGCTACACTGATGCAAATGTTGACTCCTGTGCCTTCTTTCTTTCTGTTGGTATCATGGGAACTGAATTTAGGGCCTCCTGCATACTAGGCTGGTATTCTACCCCTAGTTGGGCCTTTAGTCTCAGCACTGCAGAAGCGGATGCAGGAGTTTGAGGCCGGTCTTGCCAGCCAGGGCTGCATAGTGAAATCCTGTCTCAAAAAGAAAGAAAGAAAATAAGAGAAAGAAAAAACAAACAAACAAACAAAAAAAACGTGTTGACCAAGTGGTAGTGTCACATGCCTTAATCTCAGCAGTTGGGAGGCTGAGCTAGGTGTATCTCTAAATTCAAGGTCAGCCTGGTCTACAGAGCAACCCGGAGTTGAAGGAGAAAGGAAGGAAGGCAGGCAGGTGCTGCATTGAGCTTCACCTAGGACTCACCCACTGTCATTTATCCTCTCTGCCCCCACAAGTGTCTCTTATACCCAGACTGCTTCAAACCCATTATACATAGGCTTGGGTTTACTGCCCACAGCTCCAGAGCGCTGGGTTACCAGAAGTATATTGCCACATTTGGCTCTTTTTTTTTTTACTTTTAAGATTTATCTATTTATTATGTATACAGCATTCCTTCCATGTATGCCTGCAAGCCAGAAGAGAGCGAGGGCACCAGATCTCATTACAGATGGTTGTGAGCCACCATGTGGTTGCTGGAAATTGAACTCAGGACCTCTGGAAGAACAGTCAGTGCTCTTAACCTCTGAGCCATTGCTCCAGCGCCCCTCCCTTTTGTTTTTTTGAGACAGGGTTTCTCTGTGTAGCCCTGGCTGGCCTGAAATTCACTCTGTAGACCAGACTGGCCTTGAACTCACAGAGACCCACCTGCCTCTGCCTCCTGAGTGCCGGGATTAAAGGTGTGACTACTACCGCCCGGTTAGTTTACTATCATTTTCTTTGTTTTTAATTCCATTTGTCTACTCATGTATGTGTGTGTGTGCATCTGCATGTTATGATGCACATATAGAAGTCAGAGGACAGTTTGTAGGAGTCTTCTCTTCTACCATGTAGTTTTACAGCATTAGCGCAGATCACCTGGTTTGGAGGAAGCTCCTTCACCACTGAAACATCATCATGCCTTTTTTTCTTTCCTTTCTTTTTAGTTTTTGTTTCATTTGTTTCTTTTCAAGACAGGGTTTCTCACCGGGTGGTGTGGCACAGGCCTTTATTCCCAGCACTACAGAGCTAGTTCCAGGAAGACAGGGTTTCTCTGTGTAGCTTGCTGGTTCTCGTTCTAAAGCAGTGGTTCTCACCCTTCCTAACACTGCAATCTTTTAATACAGCTCTGCATATTGTGGTGACCCCAACCATAACATTATTTCATTGCCACTTCATAATTTTGCTGTTATGAATCATAATGTAAATATCCAATATGTGAGGGCTATCTGGTATTCAAACCCCAGTGGGGTCACAGACCACAGATTGAGAACCACTGTTCTAAGTGGAGAAGTATTTCTGGGGATTTAATTTGGGCTTTAGCATTCTTGGAAAGCTATAGCTTTCAACTGAAGCTTTTAGCTTTTGGAAAAGAGAAAGAAAGTAACCCCTCTGGGACCATCAGCTGTAGGTGTCTTCATTAGCTTCAATTCACTAGAATGAAATGAGGGGCTAGAGAGATGGCTCAGTGGTCAGGAGCACTGCTGCTCCTGCAGATGACAGAGTTTGACTCCCAGCATTCACATGGTGGCTCCAGCCATCCATAATCCCAGTTCCAGGGAATCTGATGTCATCTTTCACTTCTGACTTCCCACGGGCACCAGGCAGGCATACATACGGTGCACACACAGGCAAAACATTCAAATATATATGTGTGTTTTTTTTATTAGAAATCATTAGACAAAGAACTGGAGACTTAGCTTGGAGGTTAAGAGCACTGGCTGCTTTGGCAGAGGACCTGGGTTCAATTTTCAGTATCCAAAAGGAGGCTTGTTGTGGAATATTACTTTAACTGTGTAACGGTGTGTTACAGTTGGTTAATTGTGTAACGATGTGTTGCTGTTTTACCTTGCCTGCCTAATAAAAAGCTGAGTAGGGGTGGTGTACACCTTTAATCCCAGCACTCGGGAGGTAGAGATAGGCCAATCTCTGTGAGTTCGAGGCCAGCCTGGTCTACAGAGCAAGCTCCAGGACAGGGTCCAAAGCTACAGAGAAACCCTGTCTCAAAAAGTGCCCGCCCCCCCGAAGAAGAGGTTCTGAAGTACAGTGAGCACGACTAGCCAGCACATTGAGTAGGAACGCCTAGGCAGCTGAATGCAGTGCTCAGTTAAACAGGCTTAAGGCTCAGTTCTAACAGACCCAAGCAGGGCAGAGCCATCTGCCAGTGCAAAGTCACTCAGCAGTGTAGGGATGGCTCATGCGGCCAGAAAAGGCTAGAGACAAGGAGTAAAGACAGGTCCAGATGAGAAAAGCCTCTGGACAGGTTACAGTGTGCATAAAAATGTGCAGGGATAGACAGTCATAGGAAAAATAAATAATTTTTTTTTTTTTTTTTTTTTTTGGTTTTTTGAGACAGGGTTTCTCTGTAGCTTTGGAGCCTATCCCAGAACTAGCTCTTGTAGCCCAGGCTGGTCTCGAACTCACAAAGATCCGCCTGCCTCTGCCTCCCGAGTGCTGGGATTAAAGGCGTGCGCCACCACCGCCCGGCGGAAAAATAAATAATTAAAAAATAATAAAGTCTTTAAGGAGAGAGAAAGATAATATAAAAGAAAAAAGCACACGTAAAGATGGGAAATACACAGGGATCCTGTATGGTGTTGTGTTGAGTTTTTTTTTTTGAATGACAGCTGCTGGGAGACATGGGATTGTAACAGGGACTGCTGAATTACCGGCCTAGATACTCTAGGGATGCCTTCACTTTTTTTTTTTTCTTCACTTTAAAATGGAATTCAGAGAATGTATTGTGTTACGGGAGAGGCTATGCTCTTGTTTCCACAGGAAATGAAAAGCTGTGGATTCTTTCAAGGTTAACAGAGATCAGGCTTGATTGGAAGAGACCTCCTGGAAATCTTGGCTACAGACATAAAGAAATAAGCCAAGAAAAACCACAAGACAGATGACATATATTCTGATCCCTCTGCTTGGGAACAATTCTGAGATTGGACAACAAATGTTACAACTAGCTTTCTTTTCCAAGAATTTGAGCATTAATCTCAATTTTCTCAGGGTCCCCTGGAGATAACATAGCCCCCAGACAACAGAAAGCAGTCTAGAGAACATGACACCTACATTCCCAAGAGGTGGAGTAGGTAGGTTTTGGTCATTTGGCAGGTTATTAATGTTTGTCATTGCTTAGGGGGATATAGGAATATAGGATAAAAAGACACTATTAACCTCAATATTTTACATTTGTATGGACTTTGGTATATTGATACAATTAAAAGTTATTTTTGTTTTACAGTATAGCTATTTCTACTCCTTTTTTAAATTTTTTATTTATTATGCATATAATATTCTGCTTATATGTATCCCTGCAGGCCAGAAGAGGGCACCAGATCTCACTACAGATGGTTGTGAGTCACCATGTGGTTACTGGGAATTGAACTCAGGTCCTCTGGAAGAGTGGCCAGTACTCTTAACCACTGAGCCATCTCTCCAGCCCGTAAATGTAATTCTTACTTGATAACTGTGCTTACTGTATAGTGTTTTACTATGTTAAAGTTAAAATCCTTCCTTTTTATTTAGATAAAAAGGAGGAGAGGCTCACAGATGTCTATAGCTGTAGTTCCAGCGGATCTGATGTCTTCATCTGGTGCCCGAGAGTACTGCATGATACAGTGCCAGAGTGTAGGTGGACGCTCACATGCAAAAGAAAGATAAATAACTCTTAAATGAAAGTAGAATGAGTTCCTGGTCATAGTATATAGTTCATGGTTCACTCGATAGAGCTTCATTCGTGTATGGACAGACCCAGAAGGGTTTTGGCTCTGAGTACCTATCATTTTAGCACTTGGGAGGCTGAAGCAGGAAAACTGGAGTTTGAGGTCAGCCTGGGCTACACAGCAAGATCCTATCTCAAAACCAACCAACCAAGGTGGGTATGACAGTGACGCCCTGCCATCCCTGAATCTAGGATAAAGGAGGACAATCCGTTGCATGCTCATACCCTCAGATGGGCTGGAGAGGGGCGGCAGTGGCTAAGCACGTGCACTGTTCTTTCAGAAGACCTGAGTTTGGTGCTCAGGACTCATGTCAGGTGGCTCATGATCACCTGTAACTCTGATTCCAGGGGAACTGATGCCCTTTTCTGGTCTCAATGGCACTCACACAGAGGTATACATAAATAAAAACAACATTGCCGAGTGGTGGTAGCGCACACCTTTAATCCCAGCACTCGGGAGGCTGAGGCAGGAGGATCTCTGTGAGTTCCAAGACAGCCAGGACTATGAGAGACAAACAAAAAACAAACAAACAAACAAAAAACAAAACAAAACAATAAAACTTTTCTTAGGGATGGAGAGATGGCTCATTATTGAAGAGCACTTGCTGTTCTTGCAGAGGACCTGGGCTCCATTCTCAGCACCACTGCCTTAACTCCAGTTCCAGGCATCTGTGTCCTCTTTTATTTCCATACTCACACAGTTCACATACATACTCCAGGCACATACAATCAGACACACAAAGTAAATACTAAAAAAAGAGTAAATAATGCTTTTGTAGAGGAGCTGAGTTTGAGACTTTGCACCCGTATCAGGTGGATTCCAACCATACATGCTCACATACACACAATTAAAAATAAAACGCTCGCCGGGCGGTGGTGGCACACGCCTTTAATCCCAGCACTTGGGAGGCAGAGGCAGGCAGATCTTTGTGAGTTCGAGACCAGCCTGGTCTACAAGAGCTAGTTCCAGGGCAGGCTACAAAGCCACAGAAGTCACCATCTTGTAACCACCCTTGCCTTATGATGGAACTGAAGAACCTTTAGGGCTTGACTGTGGATAAAGGAATCACATACCAAGGTTGGGCATGGAACTCATTTGGTAGAGGGTTTGCTTAGCATTCACAGAGTCCTGTGTTTGATCCCTGGCATTATATAAAACTGAACATGATAGAGCACACCTATAATCCCAACACTTGAAGGGAAGAGACAAGAAGGTACAAAACTCAAGGTCAAAATCAATCTTTCTTCAGGGTCTAGCGGTAAGCATAGTTCTCATAACACATCAAGGAAACTTTTCTTTGCAACAGACAGAGACCACACAGACAATTATAACTAATCAAATGCAGAGTCCGCAGCCCAGTCCCAACTGATAAAGGTTCAACACAACTCCTGCACCCAAGGCTCAGGGATCCTTCTGGAAGAACGGGCAGAAAGACTGTCAGGGTCAAAGGATCAGGAAGTCTGCTGTGAGGTTCTGTCTCCTAGAACTGTCAGGGAAGCTACTCCCATGAAGTCTCACCAACATAACTACCTAAATGTGAGTTGAATAAGGCTTACAAATCTGATCCCACAGTTTAACAGGTGCTAGAGTCAGGAGTTCAAGGTCTTCCTGTGTTAGATAAGAGCCTGTCTCTGAACTGCAAATACTGGGCTGGAGAGACAGCTGAGTGGAATAAAACACTTGCTGTTCTTGTAGAAGACCTGGATATGGTCCCCAGCAGCCCCCATGTTGGCTCACAACCTCTGTAACTCCAGTTCTGTAACTCTTTCACCTCCCAGGGCACCAGATACACTTGTGGTATACATAAACACATGTAGGCAAAACACTCCTACACATTTTAAAAAATGTAAAAGGATACTTTCCTATTTAAAACACATACACACACACACACACACACACACACCAAAATAATCAAACAAATAAACAAACAGGATTATGGCTTAGAGCCAAGCAAATGCCTGTAACCTAGCTACTACAAAGCCTTAAGAGGGAAGATGGCAAATCTTGATCCTAGATCTGGTAGCTTGGGGGAAACCCTTTCTTAAATCAAAACCAAAAGCCCTGAAAGCAATACATAAGTTTCTTCTTTAAAGTTGTTCCCCAGATAATCTGTTCTTGCAGAGTCACCCGAAATCAAAATCCCTGTGCCCCATCCCTAGTTCTTTGGGAAAACAGACGACTTATAGTTTTCTCCCCTAAATCATGCCCAGACAATCCCTTTCCTCCTGACCTCCTCTGTCACCTCTGGCAGAATGCCCACCCCCATTCAGCAGCCTTTGTGCTCCCCAAGCCTCCAGCCACAACACTACCTAAATGCTATTCCCCTCTGCAGGGAAGGTCGGGTTCATACTGCTCCCTCGACCCCTCCTCTTTCCTTTCTATCCAATTCTCAATTCAAGTGGCCCTATCAATGGCTCTTTTGAGGGCTGGGAGCTAGGCTGTGTCCCAGTCCCAGACCTAGTGAGGTAAAGACCCTGTTGTGGAGCAAGCAAATGGGGAAAGGTTTTAGCTGTGTCTGAGAGAGCCTCCACTGGGGCACAGAGGACCAGGACCAAGATCAGATGAAAGCAAAGCTGGAGGAGGACAGCAGCACTTCCCTGTAACTACTTGAACACCATCTTCAGAGTAATTTTTGGCCTGCATCTGTGCTGGGGGGGCCTCTGTGCGCTCAATAACCCTTTCGCGGGACTAGCCGTCTTCAGGGCCAACACCACTCTAAATCACAACCATGAGAAAAATGCAAGAAAAAAACCTCCATTGCCTCCGCCTCTCCACAGGAAGCAGCTCTCTTTGTGCTCCTGGGGTATTGACAACATTTTCTTTCTCCCTTCAGTTCAATAGCTAGACTGGACGACCTTGGAGGTCTCATGTAAATCTGGGATTTTAAGGACCCTCTCATTCCCATGACACTGCCCCAGGTAAGCAACATGATCAAGGAACATTAGAGGCCATCTCAAGACTCTTACAGACTCTGCAGCCACCTCTCTCCCACCTCCCCCAGCCTACAGTTTTTGCTCCCTTCTCTCCTGTTCCAGGCTGATGAGAAAGGGAGTTCACTTATGTTTATTAAGTAAAATATAAGAAAACAAAGCAGTTCCTTAAAAAATTTATTTTCAAGGGCTGAGAGACAGCTCAACATTTAAGAACACTTGGCTACTCTTCTAGACAACCTGGGTTTGATTCCCATAACCTGCACGGCAGCTCAGACAATCTGTATATATAGATCCAGGTCCAGGGAATTCAGTGCCCTTTTCTGGCCTCCGTGAGTATGAGGCACACAAGTTATGTACAAATATACATGTAGGCAAAACACCCATACACATAAACTGAAAATAAACTTGGGGCTGGAGAGATGGCTCAGTGGTTAAGGGCACTGACTGCTCTTCCAGAGGACCTGTGTTCACCATCCACATGGCAGCTCACAACTGTCTTTAATATCAATACCTGACACCCTTACACAGACATATATGCAGGCAAAATACCAATGCACATAAAATAAATAAATTTTAAAAAATTACAAAATTAATTCCATAGGCCAGGCATAGTGGCACATATCTTTAATCCCACCACTTGGCAGACAGAGGCAGATGGATCTCTGTGAATTCAAAACCAACCTGGTCTACATAGCTCAGGCCAGCCAGAGCTATACAGTGAGACCCTGTCAGAAAAAAACAAAACAAAACAAAGCAACAACAACCAACCAAACAAAAAACAAACGCCACCAAGTCTGGGGCCTGGAGTGTAAGCTCAGAAGAGTGCACACCTAGATTCCACCCAGAACCACATTACCACAGACGCCACCAACCTCTGTGGGGCTCTGTACTGCTGACTAGGACAGTCTTGGCCCCCCTACCAAGCAATCTCTGAAGGAAGATAATTTGGTTACAAGCTGTAAGAGGATGCCCTGGGCTGGGGATATAGTTCGGTGTGTGTCAGACCCTGCGTTAGATCCCCAGCACATTCCCCTAAGCCCCTCAACAATAAACAGTACCTTTTAGAGATGAACTGGAAAATGAAATGTCTAGTAATTCTTGCCGAGGCCTATGAGGGACACACACAAGGTAGGTGCTTTGTCATGGGAAGATCAGGAGTAGGTGTTTGGGGTTTGTTCTGCTGGGGATCTTGGGGATGACTGAAGGACTGTTGGGTATGGCATGGATGAAATCAGACAAAATCCCAGAATCAGAGATATGGGCTCAGGAAGTGTGGGAGTCTGACAAACTCGGGGGTCCTGTCTGCGATGTGTTGCTCAGGATCCTAGCCCTGGCTTCATCCTCATGAAAGGAGTTAATAAAATGGGAAGAAACTTGGCTTTCCCCAAGAGCTCCTGGCAGTTTAGCAAATGCCAGTGTCTGTGCGCTCTGCCCAGTGCCCCGGATTTGCGGCTGTTTTGTTTCCAGCCTGAATCAGTTCCTTTTCTTGCCAGTCTCTTCCCAGCTGTAACTCGGCACAGAGCCACCCCCCTCACAGTGCTGGGCTGTGAACACACGAGTGGACTGGAGGAGTGGTGGGCAGAAGTGGAGATGGACACTGGAGCCACTAGAAATGGGAGTCAGGAGACAGAAAAGCAGGGAGCAGAGACCTGAGGAAAGCGGGTGGGGGGAAGACAGAAGGGAACAAATCCTCCCTTCCCTTCCTGTTACTTCCTCCTTTCTTTTTGAGACAGGATATTATGTATTTCAGGCTGTTTTTGAACTTGTAAGGAAGGCTGACTTTGAACCCCTGATCCTCCTGCTTCTACCTCCTAAATGCTGGGACTATAGGTATAATCCTCCATGTTCCAACCAAAGGTCTTGTGCCTGTTAGATCAGCGCTCTACCAACTCAGCCACATCCACAGCCTTTGTGTGCACTTCTCCCACTCCCACACACAGCAGAGAGGGTTCCGTGCGGCCTGTGCTCACATTTGGCTTCCTATATCTTGAACTCCTGATCCTCCTGCTCTCACCTACCAAAGCTGGGTTTATAGGCCTCTGCCATGATGCCCAGTTCTAAAAGTCAAATTGGCTGGTACAGGATCCTAGCATTTGGTCAGCAAAAATGGGAGGATTATTATAAATTCAAAGGCAGCCCAGGCTACATAGAGAGTTCTAGATTAGCCCAGTCTACATAGTGAGATCCAGGACATAGACGGTAAATAGTAAGAACCTGGGTCATGAAACAAAACAATAGAAACCAGTGCTGAAGACACAGCTCGGTTGGTGGAGTGCTTACCTAGCATGCACAAACCCAGAACTACAGAAATGTAAGTGGTGCTGCACATGTAAAACCCCAGCACTTGAGAAATGAAGAAGAATAACAAGCTCAGGGTCATATTCAGCTCCATCAGATTCCAGGTAAAAATTAAAAATTAAAGCTCCCCTCCATTTTTTTCTCCTTTGCCTGGGGAGTGAAGTCAGGGCCTCTCCCGTACTAGATAAGCACACTGTCACTGAACAACATGTGCTTCTGTCTCCCAAACTCCATCCAGCCTCAGACAAGCAGTGCCAAAGATGTCTTTTCGTCCAGTAAGGTGAAAACTCCTAAAGGTGATAATATGCTGGGCACGTTACCTGGTGTCATCATCATAACCTAGCAAGGAAGGCAATGTTGTCTGCTGAGGAAAACAGACTGAGAGGAGTCAGGTGCTCACTGTCACACATCACACCCCTGGAGAGATGCGGAGCCAGGCAGCCAGTACACACACGCACCACTGCTCTGCTTCCTGCCTGTGGAAGGACGGGTGGCTGTATGTTAATTCCATAGAAATGTTCCTGAGTGGGGACAGAGGGAGTAAAAGCAGTGTGGGGGCTTCTCCTCCTAATGCAAACAAGGGAAAGGAGGAAGAAAGGAAAAGCCTCTGTGGTGCACGTCAAGGCCTGGAAACTGTGTAGTATATTAAACTGCATCTACAGCTTATAAAAGACACTCGCTGGGTGGTGGTGACGCACGCCTTTAATCGTAGCATTTGGGAGACACAGGTATATTTTTGAGTTCGAGGCCAGCCTGGAGAATGGTGAACAAAGCAAATTCTGGGACAGGCTCCAAAGCTACACAGAGAAACCTTGTCTTGAAAGACCATACACACAAAAATAAATAAAATTAAAAATTAAAAAGGACATAAGGAGGGGCTGAAGAGATGGCTCAGTAGTGAAGAGCTCCTATGGTTCTTGCAGAGAACCAGCAGCCATATTAGGGCAGTTCACAACTACCTAGAGCTCCAGCTCCAAGGAATTCAACAACATCTAGTCTCCTCAGGCACACACACACATAAAACAACAACAATAATAAAAATATTTCTGAAAGAAACACTTAGGGACCACTGAGATGATTAAGCAGGCCAGTGTGCTTGTCACCAAGCCTGTTGAATGGAAGGGAAGAATTGATTCCAGAAAGTTGTTCTCTGATCTCCACACATCAGCACAGATACTTTATCCTCAGCTTTCTTTCCTACGTGGGTATAAATATTTTCATAAATATGTCTTTTTTTTCCTTGAGAAGGAGTCTCTGCTGTGATACACATGTACTTACACATGTGTTCCCCCAGACATATACAAATAAATAATAAATAAATGCAATAATAAATAAATAATAAATAAATACAGACCAAAAATAAAACACACACATAGCACATTGTTGGACATAGTAGTGTACACCTAGAATCTCAGTGCTTGGGAGGTAGAGGCAGGAAGATCAGGAGCTGAAGAGCATTCTTGGCAACATATCAAGTTCAAGGCCAGTATGGTCTACATGAGACCCTGTCTCAAAAAAAAAAAATTGCCATATGGTGGTGGCGCACGCCTTTAATCCCGGCACATGGGAAGCAGAGGCAGGCGGATTATTGAGTTCAAGACCTGCCTGGTCTACAGAGTGAGTTACAGGACACTCAGGTCTATTACACAGAGAAACCCTGTCTCAAAAAAAAAAAAATCAAAAAACCCACAAATAAATAAAATAAAGTAAGACAAAAGTTGGTGGTTCATTCCTTTAGTATTTTCTTGTTTTTGTTGTTTGGTTTTGTTGTTGTTGTTGTTTTCCTAAGTTTTTTCTCTGTAGCTTTGGAGCCTGTCCTGGAACTAGCTCTTGTAGACCAGGCTGGCCTCGAACTCACAGAGATCAGCCTGCCTTTGCCTCCTGAGTGCTGGGATTAAAGGCATGCGCCACCACCACCCGGCTTGGCTCATGCCTTTAATCCCAGTATTTGGGAGGCAGAGGCAGGCAGATATCTGTGAGGTTGAGGCCAGTTTATTAGTGAGTTTTGAGACAGCCAGGGATATATAGAGACTCCTTCTTGAGGAAAAAAAAGACATATTTATGAAAATATTTATACCCACCTAGGAAAGAAAGCTGAGGATAAAATATCTGTGCTGATGTTTACAGATTTTCAAGAGTAGGAGTGCATGCTCCTTCAAGGAAGATCACAGGGTTTTAGAGAAGAGGCAGCCCCTTCATTGGACATATGGTGCAGGGTCTAGGGCTGGAGGACCAGCCTGAGCAAGCTGAATGCAGCATCAAGATACCAACCATTAAGGGAAAATTTAGAAGCAACTTGCTTTTTTGTCTTCCAGAATTTGACTGTGAAAGGAACACATCTCCCAGGTCTTCTGTTTTCCTTTGACTGCTGCTTACGTCTGAGAGCTAAGATCTCAGTGACTTCTCTATCACCTGTCTTTGCTACCAGTGCTCCCTTTACCCTCCCACCTCTCCACTGAGATCTGTTATGCCCCAGCCTACCATCCCTCCCCAGCACACTCTTCCTCCTCACCTGGATGTTCCTCTTGATGATGTCTCTGATCAGCTGAACCTTGCCTGTGCTGGGGTCCACACCAGCCAGTGGCACCATGACCTCCCCGATGACATCATCCCGAGAGAAGCGATCAAAGCTGAGCACTAGGAAATGCAGCACCAGATCCTGTAGCTGGCTGTATGGGATACCATAGAAGGTGAAGGTCTCATCAAATACAGGGTCCAGAGTCTTGCGAAGCACACGGGTCTTCACTCGATGCCGCTTGTCAGGAAGGATGGTCATCTTGATGTAGGGGTCAGAGCCCTGGGTCTGGTCATCCATCACTGGCAGCCCATGGGCCTCTTGGATTGTTACCACCAGAGCTTTTTTGGGAAAGTTATAGTCCACCGAGAAGGTAAGGGATCCTAGCATCACATCTTCTTCTGGTGATGATGGGGAGGTGGCTTTGCTCTCACCAGGGGTCAGGCTTGTCATGGGGCTCCTCAGTTCTTCCCCACAGTCTATTTTGATGGGTAACTGGTCTATACAAGATGCAGAGGTAGGCCCTCTGGGATCCTTTTCTTGGCCCAGCAGGCCAGACTCTGCAGCATTTACTAACAGGTTCCCTCGTCCACTTTCCCTCCGGGGACCATCTTTGTCTCTCCGAACTTTGATGATTTTCTTTTTGTTGCTGAGGGTCTCTGGGTAGATGCTAATGCCTTTCAGCATGTGAATAAATTTGTATGGCGGGGCCTTGTGCTTCTTCTCCACCTGCTGGTGGCAGCACGTCCACACAAAGACAGTCACGGAAACACATACCACCAGCACAGAGGCCCCAATGAGGCCAGCCGCCACTGGTGACACATCTGAAGGCAGAGAGTAGAGTTGTGTCAAAACAAGACTTCTGCTCCTGTCAAGAGAGTGCCCCTTGTGGGGCTGAACTATCTTCAATCCAGCCTCCGCAGTGGGAGCATTTTTGGCTCACTGCCCAGGAGGTGACCTGTATTCTTGCCTTCCTGCCAAAGTCAGGGAACACATTTGCTTAGCTGCTGTTGCTGCTCTTGCTTGAGACAAGGTTTCTCTGTGTAAGCCTGGCTGTCCTGTAACTTTCCATATAGACCAGGCTGGCCTCGATCTCACAGAGATGCGTGCGCCACCACCGCCTGGCTGATTATTCTTTTTTTAAAAACTTTTTTTTTTTTTTTTTTGGTTTTTCGAGACAGGGTTTCTCTGTGGCTTTGGAGCCTGTCCTGGAACTAGCTCTTGTAGACCAGGCTGGTCTCAAACTCACAGAGCTCTGCCTGCCTCTGCCTCCCGAGTGCTGAGATTAAAGGCGTGCGCCACCACCACCCGGCTAGACCAGGCTTTTAAAAACTTTATAGCATTTGTAGATTTGATTGGTCAGTTTTATTTGTGCTTCCTTGAGTATTTGAAGGTTGCCTTTGTGTAGGAATTTGTTACACAGGGCGTGAGCTGTGAGGTTTTAGGAGACTGATCCAGTACGCCCAATACAGACAGTCAACAATGGGACTGTCTTGCTAACTGACTGAGAGCTGTGTGGGAAAGGGTATGGTTTTGAGTTTAGTTGGTCTTAGGAGGGTGAGCAGGAGTGGTCAGAGTGGGTGCAAAGCTAAGAGTATTGAGCCGGGTTGGAGAGATGGCTCAGTGATTAACAACACTCACTGCTCTTCTAAAGGTCCTGAATTCCCAGCACCGCATGGCAGCTTACAACTATCTGACACCTTTTTCTGAGGTGCAGATATACATGCAGACAAAGTACCAATATACATAAAATACATGAATAAAAAAAAAAAAGAGTATTGAGCCATCATGAGTGTCTCATGCCAGCAAACACTCGGGAGTTCGAGGCAATTTGAGAGCTAGCCTGTCATCTAGCAAGCTTCAGGTCAGTTTAGATTACCCCAAAACTCTACCTTAGCCAGGCGGTGGTAGTGCACGCCTTTAATCCCAGCACTCGAGAGGCAGAGGCAGGTGGATCTCTGTGAGTTTGAGCCCAGCCTGGGCTACAAGAGCTAGTTCCAAGACAGGCTCCAAAGCTTGTCTCGAAAAAACAAAAACAAACAAACAAAAAAACCTTCTACCTTCAAAAAGAATGCAGGGGGGATAGCTCAGTAGTAAAGGTGCTGCCACCAGAAGTCTCAGTAGTAAAGGTGCTGCCACCAGAGGTCTCAGTAGGTAAAGGTGCTGCCACCAGAGGTCCAGTGGCCTGAATCCATCCCCAGAGATCACACGGTGCAAGACAACTGACTCCTGTAAGCCCTCTGACCTGTATACACTTAGCATGTGTGTGTCCCACCCAACAGAATGAATAAATAAATGTCAAAAATAGAAGAAAGAAAGAGGGAAAGAAAAGAGCTCTAGGTCTACAGACCGTATACTTCTTAACTGTTATCAAGTCTCTGATCCTAGGTCCCTAAAATGTGTGTCTGTTATATGCTGGAGTCTCATTTACTTTCTTAGCATTTCAAATAGGAAGAAAATGTCAAATGCATTTTCTTTCCTTTCCCTTTCCTTCTTCCTTCCTTCCTTGCTTCTTTCTTTCTTTTTTTCCTTTCTTTTTCTCTTCTTCGGAGATAGGCTCTCACTGTGTAGTCCTGACCGTTCCAGAATTTGCTTTGTACTCCAGGCTGCCCCTGAACTCAGAAATCTGGCTGCCACTCCTGAGAGCTGGAATTAGAAGAATTTGATACCACACCAGCTCAAATATAATTTTCCCTTAAAACCTTTCTTGCCATGTAGCCAATCCAGAGCACCCAGTACATGAGCCAGTCCACAGCAAAGTGTTTCCCTAGCGCTGACAACCTTGGGTATGCACCTTAATCCCAGCACTCTGGGAGCAGAGTGAGGTAGATCTATGTGAGTTCAAGGCCAGCCTGGTCTACAAGGCCAGTTCCTAGCCTTTAATCCCAGCAGATAACTGGGAGGCAGAGAAGGGAATCTTTGTGCGTTTTAGGCTAGCCTTCTCTAAGAGAGTCCCAGGACACCTAGAGCTACATAGAAAAAAAACCTAAAAAACAAAACAAACATAAAACAAACATGAAAAAACTTAAATAAATAAAAAAACGCAACCTTTCCCACCCTCCATACTAACTCTTAATAACCCAGTCTGTCTTCATGGATTTTACCATTATCTGTTTTCTCACACCCTGTGCATGTGTGAAAGAGCATATAAAGCAGGCATGATGGTGTGTGACTTTAACCCCAGACATTGGGAGGCACAGGCAAAAGGATGTGTGTGAGTTTGAAGCTAGCCGGGTCTACACAGTGAGTTAGGATAGCCAGAGCTTCACAGAAAGAACTGATCACAATCCTGCAACCCCCTCCCACAAAAGAGGCTTCCAACTACTTTTTAAGAACCGATTTAAACTGGGCGGTGCTGGCGCATACCTTTAATCCCAGCACTTGGGAGGCAGTGGCAGGCGGATCTCAAGGCCAGCCTGGTCTACAAGAGCTAGTTCCAGGACAGGCCCCCAAAGCTAAAGAGAAACTTTGTCTCAAAATAAATAAATAAAATAAATAAATAGATGAAATAAAAACCGACTTAATCCCATGCCCACATGAATAAGGAAAAAAAGATAGAGAAGTTTAAAAATACCCAGATAACCACCAGTAAGTCAAATCCCATGGAACTGGTGTTGTGAGCTGCCTTGTGAGTGCTGGGAGTTGAATGAGGGTCCTCTGAAAGAACAGCCATTGCTCCTAACTGCTGAGTCATCTCTCCAGCTCCCTTTCTTTCTTTCTTTTTTCTTTTATTTTTTTGAAAACAGGGTCTCGCTGGGCGGTGGTGGCGCACGCCTTTAATCCCAGCACTCGGGAGGCAGAGGCAGGCGGATCTCTGTGAGTTCGAGACCAGCCTGCTCTACAAGAGCTAGTTCCAGGACAGGTTCCAAAGCCACAGAGAAACCCTGTCTCGAAAAACCAAAAAAAAAAAAAAAAAAGAAAAAAAGAAAAAAGAAAACAGGGTCTCACCTGCTCTCTGACTGTCCTAGAAGTTGCTGTGTAGACCCGGTTAGCTTTGAACTCAGAAGGATCTGCCTGTCTCTGCCTCCCCAATATCATTATGCCTGGTCTCTGAAATTTTTTCTAACTGAACATTTTATGGCTCAGTGAAAGCTGGGAACCAATAAGAAATGAAGACTTTTCATTTTCAATAATATAGGTGGGGGCTGCAGATGGCTTAGCAGCTAATAGCACTGACTGTCCTATTCCAGAGGACCCGGTTCAATTCCGAGCACCCATTCTTCCTGTGGGCTACTCCTTCCGTCTCAGGCCTGATTACTGTCACTTCTCTTCCAAAAGCCGAATCAGAATGAACTATGGCACAGCCAGACATTGCTTCAAACCCTGACTCATTTACTCATTTGGACTTTATTCTAAGCTTCATTCCCTGGTCTGGTGAGTGCACATAATAATACCTATGCTGGAAGATAAGCTAAGACTAAGGAAAACACAGTATGTAAAAGTTTGATACCCCCTCCCACTTCCACTATCGTCTCTAAAAGAAAGCACAAGGCTGGGCTCTGTCTCATCTACTTTCAGAGGACTCTGTTGGAAAGAGGGTGTGAGAAGAAAAAGATTAGGAAGAAAATCCTGGGTTTCTCCTGTTTCAGTTTGGGAAACTCAGGACTCAGGATGCAGACAGAGGGCAAAGCAGAGGTAATCCAGCCTTGGGTCAAATGGGACCCATTGCGTGGATGCTTTCTCTGATCTGATGTCTTACTATGCTGAGAGAATACGGAACATTGGCTTCTGTTCTAGTCCTTAAAACTCTTACTTGCGAGAAAAGCCATTTTTTTTTCTTTTTATTAAAGCTGGCTTGTGTCTCCACCCTAAATTCTGGAACCTAATGCTCACACCCGGATTGTCTGAGTGATATACTCTCTCTTGCTTTGGGGGTGGGGATGGGAGAAATATACTCTCTTAAGGAATATGAAGGTTCTAGACTTGCAGCTACTCTCAATCACAGGGCAGTTTTACTTTTCTTATTCATGTGGTCAGGGAGCACGGCATGAGAAGTTCTCTCTCCTCAATCATTACTGAGGAGTTGCCACAAAGGAGCCAAGGCTCTCGCCTTCCTTTCCTCCTCTTTTCCACTGCACTTTCTGCCCTAGGGAGGGCAAAACTGTTGTTGGAGCCCAGAGGGCTAGGTCGGGGACTAGCGCTCAGAGAGATGACGTAATGCTTTCTGTGGTACACAAAGCGGCCTCCCCCAGGCTGGGCCTCCTCGCCCCTCCCCCCAGCCAGGAGTGCCGCCCCCGCCAGCACCAGCACGGGTGAGTCCCCCTTTTTGAAAAGCCAGACCAGGGAAACAGGGAACAAAGGCCCAGGAAGAAGCGCCTAGGCACTGCCAGGAGGCTCAGAAATAGACATCACGTCATCTCTCCAACCGGCGGCGCCAAGCGCCATTTGGTAACACTGGGAAGGACCTCACCATTATGGTGCAGAACGAAGCTTGCAGGGCTAGCATTTTACCCCAGCCCTAGCAACCCTCTCACCGGCTTAAGGAGTGGCTTCCTATCTGCTCCCCACCCCCGCATGCTTCTTTCCCCGGAGGCCTCCGCCTCCCTTGGCTGCCAGCCACAGGGCCCATAGTCTCCGTGCTGCCATCTTGACGCCCCATCCCCCTTGCCACTTCCCTCTCCTGCAGCCCTCAGAAGTAGAAGGGGAGGAAGGGGCACCGCCCTGCGTGCCCCCAGAGGGAGGGCTCGGCCTACCCCACTTCTCTTCCTCCAGAAGGAGGGGTTCACATCCTCCGCATGCCAGCCATTTCTCACCCCAGGCGGTGCTGACAAGTGCACCACGGAGGGTTTATGGTCAAGGTTTTAGCATCCTGGACTCACCTACCCTCGGTGGCACTCTGGCCTTGCCAGCCCCTGCAGCCCGTAGATGAAATCCAGGCGCTGTTCACTGCCTTCTACTCACTCATCATCTGAGGCCCAATTCTAGCGGGGCTGGCAATTAAAGGATCCCATCTACACTTCACTCCCCGCCCATTCCTCAGCTATCTGGCTTTGCGCCGGTCTGATGGCTTCGAAATTAGTTTGTCAGACCCTACTTACCAAAGCTGGGGCGTATATTTGTGATCTCAGCCATGTTGTGATCAGAGGCTGTTGATAGCAACACTTTTGCAGAGATCAGACAACTTTGGGAATCTCGGTCAGTACCGAGGCCGCGGCTGTAGACCTCCAGATCAGGGGAGGGGAAGGTGTCTGGCCGACTGCCCCTGCGACAGTCCGATCCCCGGTTGCTGGCTGCGCTTTCCTCTTAGATGCTTCAGGGATGCTCTGAGCTAAGGATGCAGGTGCAGCCCGACTGGTCCTGATGCGAGATAGGCTCCGCCTCTCTCCGAAGGGCCCTCGGCAGAAGACTCCGCCTCTGCCCGAAAGGTTCCGGAGGAAACTCTTCGAGAGGAGACCCCTCCCACTGCGAGTTTTCGCGAGAATGAGGCTCCGCCCATTCACACAGGCTGTGGGCGTTGGGGAAGAATTTCAAAGCCCGGTAAGAAGTGTAGGTGCTAGTTCAGGCGCAGATTCTTGCGACTGTGGCACGGCAGAAGAGTCAAGGACAGCCTCGGCTAGGTCTCCACACACTGAAGAGAAGGAAGATAGTCGCTTTAGCGTCTTCTGAAGCTGTGCTTCTAGTTGCCTGGGTTTATACAGAAGGAAGCTGAACCTTCTGGGTTCCAGAAGTTGTGAAAAGCAAAATTACATGCTGTTTCAGTATTGACCGCCATTGCTTTAGTGCATCCCTGGGCAGTAAAGGCGATTACGGAAACTGAAACTTGAGAAACCTGGCCAGACGCAGGACAATCATGAGTTTCAGGGTAATTGGGAGTTAGTGTGGGGGTATCGGAAGACCCTGTGTCAAAAAAGCAAAACAATAACAAAAGACCTAAAATGGACTGGGAGATCAAATCACCTAAGATAACATGAGAACATTTTTGATAATGAAGAATGTCATGACAGAGGCCAGTAAGAAGCCAGCCTGGTCTACAACGCGAATTCCAGGACAGCCATGGAGACAGACAAACCCTGTCTTGAGAACCTGAAAAAAGAAGAAAAAAGGAAAAATATAATGTAGGTATGACTAATCGCCATACCTTGAGTTCGAGTCTGTCTTTTGTTTATGGTGTCTTTCCGAATTGTAGGGGTTCTCCTTTTCTTCCTATGGTCCAGGTATTTTGTGGGGAGGGTGATTAATTGTCAACTTAAACCATGATTTCTCCACCCCCATTTTTTTTATGGTACTAAGGGATTTTTTTATTGATATTTATTGAGCTCTACATTTTTTTCTGCTCCCCTCCCTGCCTCTCCCCTCCCCCCTTCAACCCTCCCCCAATGTCCCTATGCTCCCATTTTACTCAGGAGGTCATGTCTTTTTATACTTTCTATGTAGATTAGATCTATGTAAGTCTCTCTTAGTGTCCTCATTGTTTTCTAAGTTCTCTGGGATTGTGGTTTGTAGGCTGGCTTTCATTGCTTTATGTTTAAAAACCACCTATGACTGAGTACATGTGATAATTGTCTTTTTGTGTCTGGGTTACCTCACTCAAAATAATGTTTACTAGTTCCATCCATTTTCCTGCAAAATTCAAGCTGTCATTTTTTTCTGCTGTGTAGTACTCCATTGTGTAAATGTACCACATTTTCTTTATCTATTCTTTGGTCGAGGGGCATTTAACTTGTTTCCAGGTTCTGGCTATGACAAACAAAGCTGCTATGAACATAGTTGAGCCCATGTCCTTGTGGCACGATTGAGCATCCTTTGGATATATACCTAAAAAAGTGGTATTACTGGTCTTGAGGAAGGTTGTTTCCTAATTTTCTGAGAAATCGCCACATTGACATCCAAAGGGGTTGTACCAGCTTGCATTCCCACCAGCAATGCAGAAGTCCCTGGGTTGTAGTTGGACCTAGAAAGGTTTCTGGTTTCAGTCTACTGCCTCAGAGGTTCCCGGCTCGGGTGCACCTGAACCCGCAGAGGACCAGCTTACTTCCTCAGAGGTCTCAGACTCTGACCCTCAGGGGCTTCAGGTTCCTGCCTATTCCCTTTGATGTCCCAGACCAATGCCTGAACTCACAGAGGACCTGGCTCAGGCCTACTTTCTCTGAGGTCCCAGACTTGACGAGATCTCTGGTTCCTGCCTGTTCCCTCAGAGGATCCAGGTTCACTCACGCCCAGGCTGAAAAGAGGTCCTGGCTCCGGCCTAGTTCCTGGGAGGTCCTAGACTCTCGCCCAGACCCACTGGGGTGTTGGCTTAGGTCTACTCCCTTGAAGGTCCTGGATTCACTTCCCTACCCTCAGCAGTCTCTGGCTCTGGCTCACTTGCTTAACGGTTACTCCCCTGTTGACTCTGGATCTGGTCGGTGGCCCATGTCCCGGGACTGGGTTTGCTCCTGGCCTTTGCTCCTCGTGGAGCTTGTTCTCTCTGTGTCCTAGCCCACTCCGGTTCCGGTGGAGGTCGCAGACTCTGGGTCAGGTCGTTGGCTCAGTCCTGGTCTGCAGTGTCCCAGGGCTCCCAGGGCTGGGATTTGCTCCTGGCTTCTGCTCCCGGTGGAGCTTGTTTCCTCTGTGGCACTGAGTCTTACTCAACTAAAATAGCACCGATTGCACTCAGAACATAGAATTGTTGTCTAGCACGTAGGTAGCCCTGATTTCATCTCAAACTTGCTCTTGCTCAATACGTTGTAGATGAAGGGCTGCAAGGCAGTTACTTCCCTCTGGGCATAACATGAGGCCAGTTGCCTTGGCAATCAGAAAAGGATGATGCAGAGATAGTCAGGTTTATTTATTTATTTATTTTTTGGTTTTTCGAGACAGGTTTCTCTGTGGCTTTGGAGCCTGTCCTGGAACTAGCTCTTGTAGAGCAGGCTGGTCTCGAACTCACAGAGATCCGCCTGCCTCTGCCTCCCGAGTGCTGGGATTAAAGGCGTGCGCCACCACCGCCCGGCGATAGTCAGGTTTATAATACTGCTAATGGAGCTCTTGCTAGTCCTCAGTAGAAAAGAGGAGAAAGGCCACAAGAGTCTCTCTCATGTACACCCCCACCCCCGTTTTTGAGTTAGATAATTAAGTAAAGATAGAGAAAACTAGAACTTGCTCTTCTTTCATCCCTTTCTTCCTTTCCTTTCCTCTTTTTTCTTTTCTTTTCTTTTTGTTTTTGAGATAGGAATTTCTCTGTGTAGCCCTGGCTGTCCTGGAACTCACCGTGTAAACCAGGCTGGCATCGAACTGAGAGATGTGCCTGCCTCTACCTCCTGAGTGCTGGGATTAAAGCATGCACCACTAAGTCCGGCAGGGAAGTGCCTTTCATGTTTATTTAGACAAGACAGAGAAGTTTGTGCTGAAAATAGCTTTGAACTCTTGATCTTCCTGCCCCCACGTTCCGAGGGCTGCCATTACAGGTGTGCACCACCAAACTGGGCTTATTTAGCGTTGGTATTCAAACTCAATAGTTTCCAGCAGGCAAGGAAAGCACTCTACCAAACTACATCTTTTATTTCCTACCTACCTGCCTCCCTGCGTGCGTGCCTCCCTGCCTGCTAACCATTGCCTATTTCACATTCATCTATCATGTGTTCTGTTACTTTTTCCCTCAAGTGACGTCTTAGCCCTGAGGCTTCACTAGGTCCTAAAACAAGATGGCGCCTATAGTTGTGCGCATGCTCATTGACGCCCAGTTTCCGCGCCTCAGGGGCGCGCACGTAAGGCAGTGCCGTTGCTTTACTTCCGCTGGTGCAGAAGCGGAGTTTCCGCGGGATCTGACCGGCGTCTGAGGGTACTGGGTAGTGTGTGGTGGGGCGGGAAGAGGCAGGTCGACGTGAGACTCCGGGGCGGCGGCTGCCCGGGTTGAGGGCCGTCTGCTCTGCTCCGAGGCTAGGTGCGCGGCTGAAGGGAATTGGGTAGCAGGGGTGTGAGCGGCGGTGCGGATTCGGCTAGTGCTGAGCGCTGAGAAGACTGCAGCTAGGACTCCCGGACCGTTCCCACCCCCTGGGGGGCGGCTCCCGGATTGGCGTTCCGTCTTCAACCTGTTGGTTTTCCTCTCGGCCTCCAAGGAGCGGACTCTTGGAGCTGCTGTTGTTTGAAGCGCTTGGCTCGATCCCCTCACAGTTTTGACCGAACAGCGCAACAGCGGCCGGCTGCACCCTTCTCCCCGCTTCCTTTCTGCTCTCCCTTCCCTGAAGCTCACTCCGTCATCTCTGATTCCCACTCGTTTATCGCCCTCCGTGACAGGATCAACGAGTCTTCTCTTACTTGAGCTTTACCGAGATAAGAACCTGGGCTTTTATGCTGAGGGCCTCCTTTAATGCCCTAGAGAAGGTGAACTGCGGAAGCTTAAGGTTAGCTTTCTTTTTTTTTTATATATATTTATTTATTTATTATGTATACAATATTCTGTCTGTGTGTATGTCTGCAGGCCAGAAGAGGGCACCAGATCTCATTACAGATGGTTGTGAGCCACCATGTGGTTGCTGGGAATTGAACTCAGGACCTTTGGAAGAGCAGGCAATGTTCTTAACCACTGAGCCATCTCTCCAGCCCAAGGTTAGCTTTCTTTACAGATCAAACTCTCAGTCAGCGCGAACATTGATTTTTAAGCCTGCCGGTCTCCTCTAGTACTGTTGAGTGGTCTTTCAGGCTTGAGGTTGCCAGTGACGCTTGTTCTGTTCTTGGACCTACTTATGAAAGTGAGTGTTCTCTGCGTAGAAGGGCGAACCAGAGGCTGGGCGTGTAGGTGGTAGAGTGCTCGCCTGGCCTACAGAAAGCTCTGGACGCAGTCGAAAGAGCTGTGAGTATTGTCAGCAAGGTCACAAGTTCAAGGTCTTCTTGGGATAGACCGCTGGTTGGAAGCCACCAATCTATGTACCTATGTAAACGGTCAATGCTTGGTCCAAATTCAGCACAGCATTTTGAAGCCCATTCTCATTCATTCATCTCTGCAGGGAATGGTCGCTGAGTGACATACATACTAGTGGATACTGGAGACACCAGTTAAGCCTTCCCTTTTCTCACTAAGTTCATAGTTCTCGCGGAGGAAGACAAAGATATTGCAGAAGTGATATGTGATACTGTAATCTTTTCTTTTTATTTTTGTGGGTTTTTGTTTGTTTGTTTGTTTTGGTTTTTCGAGACAGGGTTTCTCTGTGGCTTTGGAGCCTGCGCTGGAATTAGCTCTTGTAGACCAGGCTGGTCTCAAACTCACAGAGATCCGCCTGCCTCTGCCTTCTGAGTGCTGGAATTAAAGGCATGCGCCACCACCGCCTGGCTTACTTTTAATTTTTGGATTACATGTCTGCCTGTGGGTATTTAATGGGAGTGCAAGTGACCAGTTCCAGGCTGGCCTTGAATTTACTGGGTAGACCAGGCTGGCGTTGAGCTCAGAGTTCCACCTCCCTCTCTTCTAGGCTGGGGATAGAGGCCTACACCATCATAGGCCTGAGGTATAGAAGCTTAAGAGATTAAGGTAACACTGTTCCATAATAGTGTTCTACTACTAGTGCTCCATACTACTCAGGATGGAGCTTGAGCTGCACTCCCATAATCAGTTTCTCATCCTCCCTAAAAATTCTAGGCATTTGATGTGGATGTTCATGATTGAACCTGGGGATCGTGAAATGATAACCGAGCAGATGTCATTATTGTTAGTTCTAATGAGGTGACAAGGAATTTGCCTTGTATCTTTTTAGGATGGACCAGAAGTGGGACTTCTAAAATGGTGCCCTGTAAAAGGAGAAGAGCTACAGTGACAGAGTCTGCGCAGCAGCCAGATGACTTAGACCTGGAGTCAGCTGTGAAGCCCCAACCTAGCCGGCTTCAAGACTTGGGGTCAGAGTCACCGTCCTGGGGTCAGCATCAGGAGAGTTCAGTGTGCCCTGAGGTGCACTCCGTGAATGATGTAAAAAGTCAGCTCAGCATGGAGGCTCTGTCTCTCAGCTCTAAGGTGCTCACCCAGCATGGAAACTTACCGGGTGTGGAAGCTGTTGGTGTAGCCATCTCTCAGGAAATCTGCCTTCCTTCCGTGGACTCTTCTCATTCCCTTACTGTACACCTCGATAAAGGGAGACTGCAGGCCACGGTCTCAAAGAAAGCTAAGAAAATTGTCTTCCAGCCTGGACAGGTTACCAGAGAAGACCGAGGAGATCATCCTGTCATTGAGGAGCCTCCTTTATTAGAAGGAGGGCCTGGCGGGGAAGTCCAAGCAGAAGGAGGTAAGGGTGAAAGGTCTTGGTTGGTTTTTCCTTGCCCATTTAGATTGAGTCACTCTGAGGTTCTTAATTCCAACATGCTCCACCCTTTACTCTTGAGTACAACCATGATGCTTTAAGTGGGAAATCCTACAGCTGACCTCACGTGAGGGGCTGTGTCAGAATGCTGTCCTTCTTCAAACATTGTGTAAGACTCTCTTCAGATGACAGAAAGGCTGTGTATGAGAAATAAATGAGTTGCATATTTAAGCTTCGGTCCCGTGTCTAGGATATCTCATGAATGTACGTCTTCGTATTGGAGCCAGGCTTTTCAGATAAGGGACAGATATGTAACTTGTGCCACTTTGTTGTTTTCTTTTCCTTTTCTTGAGACAGGTATTCTCTACACAGCTCTGGCTGTCCTGGAACTCACTATGGAGACCAGGCTGGACCCTATCCCACAGAGACCTGCCTGCCTCTGCCTCCTAGTTGCTGGGGTGTGCACCGCCACCCCTGGCTTGTCTCTGCTCTCTGTGGCGCCTTTACAGAGAGATGTTCCTGGAGGGGATTGCCATGGTGTGATCTTGCCACCAGGGCAGTTTGGGTCATTTAGCACGAACAGTGACCCTTTGGACTGGGTTGAGATTGTCTTTTCCTTTCCAACTGTCTGTATTCTGTTTTAGCTACCCCCTCCCCATTTAAAAAATTGATGTTTATGTTTGTTTCTCTTGAATGGGATATATGTACCATGTGCATGCCTGGTGACCATAGAGGCCAGAGAAGGTTACCAGATCCTTTGGAACTGCCATTAGGGATGGTTGTGAGCTGCCAAGTGCGTGCTGAGCATCAAACCTGGGTTCTCTGCAAGACCTACAAGTGGTCTTTATTTCTGAGCCATCTCTTTTTCCTTTTCCCTCCCCCACTTTATCTTTTATTTTTTAAAGATTTGTTTGTTTATTATGTATAGCATCTGACTGCATGTATCTCTGCAGGCCAGAAGAGGGCACCATATTCCATTATATAATATGAGCCACCACATGAGCCACCATGTGGTTGCTGGGAATTGAACTCAGGATCTCTGGAAGAGCAGTCAGTGCTCTTAACCTCTGAGCCATCTCAAGCCTTCCCTTCCCTTTTCTCTCTGAAGCTTTATTGTGCATATCTGGAGATGTGAGCTATGAATACTCTGTTAATTGTGTATTCATGAGGCCAGCCATGTGGAGGAGGGCAGCGGCTTAAAGGAAGTTCATGTTTTGGACATTGAGAAAGGCTTTCTAGAAATGAAGAACCTGAAGGTTGTGGTTTGACAGAGTGCTGGCATGGACACTAGGGCTAGGTAAAGTTTGTGTATAGATACACAAACAGAAGGATGGCGACACAGTATCTCGGAAGAATTAGGAAAAGGTGACTCAAAGTGGCAGGTTAGGTTTCAGTTGTAAATAGCATCAATTTTTACACTTGGGCTTTGTAATATTTTCAGTATGTAGCCCTTATTGTAGGTAAGCAAAGTTAACATTGTCTCTAACTTTTTTTGCAGTGTCGGAGAATGGTCTAAGTGGTCGTACATCCTAGGCAGGTTCATTGAGTCACATCTCTAGCCTCCTGTTAATTTCTGTTTTGATAAAATTTCTTTTGCATTTTAGAGAGATCTTGTGATACTTAATTTGTATGTTTGTGTGTGTGTGTATATATGTGTGTATATATATATATATATATATATATATTTTTTTTTTTTTTTTTGAGACAGGGTTTCTCTGTAGTTTTGGAGCTTGTTTTGGAACTAGCTCTTGTAGACCAGGCTGGTCTCGAACTCACAGAGATGCACCTGCCTCTGCCTCCTGAGTGCTGGGATTAAAGGTGGGCGTCACCACCATCTGGCTTTTAATTCTTATTTGATTAATAAAGCTTTGTCCCAAGATTAGAGAGTAAAACAGTCCATGAGTCAGCCTTACAGACCAGGCAGTGATGACACAAACCTTTAATCCTAATAGTCATACTAGTTTGCCACAGAGATATTAAGGGGTGATGCACGTCCTTAATCCCACTGCATGAGAGGAATATAAAATGGGCAAAGACTGGTCCCAGATACTGTGTCGTTTTGACTATTTCTGGAGGCAGTATCGCTATTTCAGACTGAGACAGAGGTAAAAGCCAGTGGCTTTCTGTTTTGCACTTCTGAATTGCAAATTGCAGGTTGAACCCCAATATCTTTCTCTGAGGTGTTTTTTTTTTTTCAAGACAGGGTTTCTCTGTAGCTTTCAAGCCTGTCCTGGAATTAGCTCTTGTAGACCAGGCTGGCCTCGAATTCATAGAGATCCGCCTGCCTCTGCCTCCCGAAGGCTGGGATTAAAGGCGTGCGCCACCACTGCGTGGCCCCTCAGTTTTTATTACTCATGCTGTAGAGATAAGTTTTTCCACTGTGCTCAGGGTGGTCTGGAATTCACTGTGTAGTCTTGTCTTACGCCTCTATCTTTTGAGTTCTAAGATTATGGTAACTACATGTTGTGCTAGGGCGGGAGTCCTCTTTTCCTCTTGGCTTGTTGGCCTTCAGTCCCAGAACAGAAAGAGGCAGATGGAGCAACAGAAAGCTTTGAATGCTGCAGGTAAGTATAAAGAGAGACTGTTCTCCCTGAGGCAAATTTCTGAGAATCAGCCAAATTTTTTTGTTTAAAGTTTTATTTATTCTACATGCGTGTTCTTTCAGCATGTATAGCTACACACCAGAACAGGGCACCAAATCTCATTATAGATAGTTATGAGATAGTATGTGGTTTCTGGGAATAGAACTCATCACCTTATGAAGAGCAGCCAGTGCTTTTAACCTCTGTGCCATCTTCCCAGCCCTTAATCAGCTCAATTTCCTTCCAGATTATAAAGAATATATTGGATTGGATTGCCTCAGAGCAAACCTTTATTTGCATTAACGGCACACTCCTATCACATGTCTTTGTGTATGGCAGTCAGTTCTTATATCAGAGCTCCTAGCACAAGGCTTCTTAGCAGGGATCTTTGTCAACGGTCAAGCTAAAGATGAATCAGTCCCGGGTAGTGGTGGCACACGCCTTTAATCCCAGCACTTGGGAGGCAGAGGCAGGCAGATCTTTGTTAGTTCGAGACCAGCCTGGTCTACAAGAGCTAGTTCCAGTGCAGGCTCCAAAGCCACAGAGAAACCCTGTCTCAAAAAACCAAAAAAGAAAAACAAGAAAAAGAAAGATGAATCAGTCACCTGGCTTAGAGACAGCTTTTAGATAAGGTCAGTCCTCTGGTCCCAGAGAAGGGCAGGTAGAAGCAGGAAGTTCTGCTGGAGGGCGGAGCTCCCTGTTGCTGTCATATTGAGATAAACTGCTAGGCCAGTGGGAGACTGTCACCTCTACCAGCCCACTACAGTCTCCCAACATGCTATCATGCTTGATGGGGTGAATTTTATTTATTTTTGCTTTTCAATAGTTTCTGAAATATACATACTTAAGGTTTTGATTACGATATGTGAATTTGAAACCAGATTACAGAGTAAGGCACTTTAAGAAGCCACGGGGGATATGTGAGATACAGGTGAATAGTAGGGGACTCTTCACATTTCCAGCATTTCCATGAACCTGGATTTGATCCTTAGTGGGGTGTATGTTTTATAACTGAGATCATTCATAATAACAACTTTTTTTTTTTTTCCTCGAGACAAGGTTTGTGGCTTCGGAGCCTGTCTTGGAACTAGCTCTTGTAGACCAGGCTGGTCTTGAACTCACAGAGATTTGCTTGCCTCTGCCTCACAAGTGCTGGGATTAAAGGTGTGTGCCACCACCGCCCGGCTCTTGACAATCTCTTTACATAGATACATCTCTTTTTTTTTTTTAAAAAGATTTATTTATTATGTATATACTGTTCTGTCTGAAGAGGGCACCAGATGTCATTACAGATGGTTGTGAGCCACCATGTGGTTGCTGGGAATTGAACTCAGGACCTCTGGAAGAGCAGGCAGTGCTCTTAACCACTGAGCCATCTCTCCAGCCCCATAGATACATCTCTTTACCTACAGTTCTCTCTCTTTTTGTACATACATCTCTACAGTTTTGTATCTTTCCCCAGTTACATCTATTTTCTCCAGAGACACAGTTACATTTATTTTCACACAGTTACATTCTCCATACAGCTGTGCAACTTCACACTTTTTTTTTCTTTGAAACAGGGTTTCTCTGTAGCTTTGAATCCCATCCTGGATTGTAGACCAGGTTGGCCTCAAACTCACAGAGATCCTCCTCCCTCTGCCTCCCGAGTGCTGGGATTAAAGGCGTGTGCCACCACCTGGCTCACAGTTCTTCACATAGTGACATCTCTCAGCTCTCTACTCCTCCCTCGTACTTCTCTTTGTATATTCAGCTGAATCTTTCTACCAACACACAGACACACCTCTCACATTTCTCTCATAATGTCTGTACATTATTTTCTGCTGCTTCTCACAGCCAAAACCTCTGGACAAATATAAATCACATTCTGAGGGTCACAGTAATGCTTGAGTGAACAGTAAGAAACAAAGTCAGGTGGTGGTAGCACACACCTTTAATTCCAGCACTTGGTTGGCAGAGAAAGGCAGATCTCTGTGAGCTCAAGGCCATTGTGGGCTACAGAGCAAGTACCAGGACTGACTACAAAGCTACATAGAGAAATACTGTCTCAAAAAACCAAAAAAGAAAAAAGCAGAACCAAAACTGATCAATTTTTCTCTGCCTAGATAGTTCACAGTGACTGACCAGTGAGTATTGCTTGGCTGTGCACGTAGCTTTAAGTGGTCAGGATTCCCAGACAGAAAGTGACATTGAAATTCAGAACTTAAACAATGAATAGTTGGCTGAACCTTTAGGTTGCAGAGTATGTGTAGAAAGTCCATTGCTGAGAAAGTTATGTCTAGTGAAGCAGTTTCAAGCCTGACCTTGAATCAGCAATAAACAGCTTGGAATTTGACCTCATGTGTTTGTATTCAGGGACAAGCAGATATATAAGAAACTGTTTGCTTTAAATTTGTTCTGAAGTCTAAAACTAGCTGTCTCTGTCACTGAGAATACTGTTACTTTCCTATGTCAGTCTGAGTAATGAAAAATATCCTATTATTATTTCTATTTATTCAAATTATATAGTGTAAGCGGAAATCATCTTCCTGACCATCCACAGCTATATATGTCCCCAGTAGATGGAACATTTTTTTTTTTTTTTGTTTTTTCTAGACAGGGTTTCTCTGTAGCTTTGGAGTAGATGGAACATTTTCACAAGATAACCACACAAGTAGTGGGAATAATATCCATAGCTGCTTTTAGTTTCCAAACCTCCAGAGCCATCTAGACTGTCATAGGGTGTGGATATCAGTTGAGGAGAGTAACAAATAATTTGTTTTTCTTCACTGCAACTGCATTCCCTTGAGATGTGGTTTCCCTGTGTAAAGCTTTGGCTGTCCTGGAACTCACTTTGTAGATCAGGCTAGCCTTAAACTTGCAGAGATCCATCTTCCTCTGCCTGAGTGTCTTGTGAGTTTAGCCTGGCCTTGAACTCTATGGGTAGCCTTGGATGGGTTTGAACTTTTGACGTTCCTACCTTTTATCTCCCTTGTGCTTGGCTTTCAGGCCTGAGTGACAGTCCCAATTCATCCTTTCTAGGGCCTCATGTATGCTACTTTGGAACTCTACCTACTAAGCTACATATCCACTGACACTTGGTCCTCTTTTAAATTTAAAAAGTTTAATTGGAGGGGCTGGAGAGATGGCTCAGTGTTTAAGAGCATTGCTTGCTCTTCCAAAGGTTCTGAGTTCAATTCTCAGCAACCACATGGTGGCTCACAACCATCTGTAATGAGATCTGGTGCCCTCTTCTGGCCTGCAGGCATACACGCAGACAGAGTATTGTATACATAATAAATAAATAAATTTAAAAAAAGTTTAATTGGAGACTATGCAAACACATAAAAATTTCAGAAATGTAGAAAGTAGCCAGTTGTGGTTGCATATGCCTGTAATGTTGGTCTTTGGGAAGCTGTGACAGGACATTGCATCTCCTGGCTAGCTTCAGCTATGTAGGGAGACGTTATTTCAAAATAAAAACAAGAGCAGTAGGTTATCAAAATAAAAACTAGAGCAGTAGGTCATCCATTAACGGCTAGGCTCATAACCCAAACATCAAAAAAAAAAAAAACCCAAAAAAACAAACAAACCAAACAGTGTACTTTCTCCCAACAATACCCCAAATAAATAAGTACAGAATTGAGTGAGCATTAGTCATCTCCCCTTGTTGTTGTGAAGTGATGAGCATATCTCCAGCCTCCTACTCTCAAGTCTTTCCCTCTGATCCCCTATATGACTCCTTGGGAATATCTCAGAAATCTTTTTTGTATATACAAGTGTTGATGTATTCATTTTTTTTCTTTTAAAACATTGGATTCTTTTTATGTTTATCTATTTTTCACTTTCACAATTTTTTGGACTGATTATAAGATCATGGGTTGTCTCAGTTGATGCTTACGTTACAGTCTGTTGCAGAATGACTCCTGTTGTATACCTTCCCTCTTCTCACTGTTGCACTTGACTAGCCTAAGGAAAAACAAGCAAAATTATTTTAAAGATAGGGTCTCCAAGCTTTGCTGCTTGGAACTCATTCTATGGACCAGGCTCACTGAACTCAGAGATCTGACTGCCTCCTCTTTCTTGGCGTTGTGTTAAAGGTGTGCAAAACTCTTTGTTTGTGTGTGTTAATGTACATAAGAGTTTGGAAATCAAAGGACAGCTCCCAGAGGTAGTTTCTTTCACTTCTTTCTTTTTTCTCTGTCTTTGTCTCTCTCTCTTTCAAGAGATAGTCTCACTTTGTAATCCAAACTGGTCTTCACTATCCTCTGCCTTCTCAGTGCTGGGATTAAAGGCATGTGCCACCTCGCATACTAATTTTCTTTCTATGCAATTTGATTTCCTTTTTCTTTCTCCTGAAAATCTCAATATGTAGATCAGACTGGCCTCCAATTTTCAGTAATGCTCTCCCTTTGACTTCCCAAGCACTGGGATCATAGTCATGCCACAGAATGCCTGTGTTGACAAGTTGATTTTCATGTTTCTTTTTGATAGTATGTATTTAATGATTCATGGTATATTAATTCCTTTGTTATGTAAAATAGATAATAGAGACAGGAATGTTTGTTTTGCTTTCATTTTTTCAGACATAGCCTTGTTATGTAGCCCAAGCATCAAACTCAATAACTTTCTGCATTAACCTTCCCAGTGTTAGTATCATAGTTGGTGCCAGTATGCCTCAGACATTCTTTTCTTTTTACAGATTTTTAAATGTTTATGTTTGTCCTAGTTAGTGTTCCTATTGCTGAGACACTATGACCAAGGCAGCTCTTAAAAAAGAAAGTATTTATTTGGGGCCTTGCTTATATTTATCGTCTTGGTGGGGAGTATGGCAGCATGCAGGCAAGGATGGTGTTGTTGCAGTAACTGAGAATCTTACATTTCTGATCCACAAGCAGAGAGCTACTGGGCCTGGCACGTTCCTTTGTGAAACCTCAAAGCCCACCTCCAGTGACATTCTTCCTAAAATAAGGCTGCACTAGTCCTTCGGATTCTTGTCAGACAGTTAGTTCACCAACAGAGGACTAAGGATGCACATAATGAGACTATGAGGGTTATTCTCAAACATGGGTGTTTTGCCTATAAGCATATCTGTACACCAGGTGCGTGCCTTATGCCTGTAGAGGTCAGAGGATGGCATTAGATCACCAGGTGGATGTGAGCTGTAGTATGGATGCTGGGAATTGAACTCAGGTCCTCTGCAAGAAGAGCCAGTGCTCTTAACTCTGATCTATCTATCCAGCTCCTACTTTCATAATTTTTACAGTTGATGAAATGTGGTGTTAATGATCAACTCTATGTAATTGTCCCTTTGTCATCTGAAACCTCTCTGTAATGATCTGATTCTTGGTGTCGAGCAATTGAACTCAGAGCAATCATTTGTACTAGCCTAAAGCTCTACCACTGAACTAAATCCCCAACCCATAGTCTCATTTTTCTTAGAAGAACACAGAATTCATTGTATATTTGAATTCAAAATGTCATAGTAGTTATCTAGTTCATTCTGTGAATTATAGATGAATAAATTGGATCTGAGTTTACATTTCATTATTTGTTTTGGGAGCCTATCTTGAAAGAGAAGGGAAACCCTATGTGTATAGTATGCTTCATGAAAGTGTCATTTTACCAAAAATGCTAATTCTGTGGTAGCTTATGCTTAAAAATGAGCGGAGTGTGGAGCAGTGTTTGCAATTCTTCTAGGAAAACTGCAGATGCATTCTGGAGGGGAGTTACCTTTGCTGTCATCTGGTAGCCAATCTGCAATTCCAGGAACCCAGCTTAGGAAACCATTCCAGCCAGATGGTCCTGCCTTTCCTCAAGAAAGACCATTCAGAACTCTGGTTCACCAAACCGAGGAAGAGATGGAGGATGGTGGACTCTTTATTCCAATGGGTAGGCTTCCTTTTTCTTTTTAATTAAAACAGAACAAAATAAAAACAGTTGTAGCAGCATCAAAGCAACATACTGTTGAAGCATATAACATGTATATAGTTGCACACATCAGCCAGCTGGAGTTTCCTGTCAGGATAGTGGTAGCATCTGGAGCTCTCTACCTGAGATCAACCTTGTCTTCCCTTTCAATTACTAGTTTAGCACCTTGGTAGTAAAAATCCTGACTTCCACCTTGTGTTCATTCAGCCTATCTTTATAGAATGAATGCAATTAGATGTTTTTGCTTTTGGTGGTTGTTTTCTTTCTTTCTTT
>JAQHUG010000236.1:1157982-1199073 GCA_028555095.1 Dicrostonyx torquatus | reverse complement strand
TATCTGTTCTTGATTTAATTTTGGTAAGTGATATTTATCCAAAAGTTGTCCATTTCCTTTAAGTTTTCCAATTTTGTGGAATACAGATTTTCAAAATATGATCTGATGATCCTCTGTATTTCCTCTGCGTCTGTTGTTATGTCCCCTTTTTCATTTCTGATTTTGTTAATTTGGATATTCTCTCTCTGCCTTTTGGTTAGTTTGGATAAAGGTTTGTCTATTCTGTTGATTTTTCCCAAAGAACCAACTCTTTGTCTTCTTGATTCCTTGTATTGTTTTCTTTGTTTCTATTTTGTTGATTTCAGTTCTCAATTTGATTATTTCTTACCGTCTAGTTCTCTTAGTGAATTTGCTTCTTTTTGTTGTAAAGTTTTCAAATGTTCTGTTAATTCATTAGTGTGGGATTTTTCCAGCTTCTTTATGTAGGCATTTAGTGGTATGAACTTGCCTCTTAACATTGCTTTCATTGTGTCCCAGAAATTTGGGTATGTTGTGTGGTCATTTTCATTGAATTTTAGGAAGTCTTTAATTTCCCCCTTTATTTCTTCCTTGATGATTCAGGTGAGCATTGTCCAATTTCTATGTCTTTGTGGGTTTTCTGGAATTGGTATTGCTGTTGACTTCTAGTTTTAAAGCATGGTGGTCGTATAAGATACATTGGGTTATTCCAATTTTTTGGTATTTGTTGAGGGTTGTTTTGTTACCAAGTACGTGCTTGATTTTTCAGAAGGTTCCATGCGATGCTGAGAAGAAGGTGTATTCGTTTCTGTTTGAATGGAATATTCTATAGATGTCTGTTAAGTCCATTTGAGTCATAACATCTGTTCTCTTATTTCTCTGTTCATTTTTTTGTCTGGTTGACCTGTCCAATGGTGAGAGGGGAGTGTTGAAGTCTCCCACTATTAGTGTGTGGGGTTTAATATATGATTTAAGCTTTAGAAGTGTTTCTTTGACATATGAGGGTGCCCTTGTATTTGGGGCATAGATGTTCAGTATTGAAATTTCTTCTTGATGGATTTTTCCCGTGACTAATATGAAATGTCCTTTTTTGTCTGTTTTGACTGATTTTAGCTCGAAGTCTATTTTGTTAGATATCAAGATAGCTACACCTGCTTGTTTCTTAGGTCCTTTTGATTGGTATATTTTTTCCCAACCTTTTACCCTGAGACGATGTCTGTCTTTGAGGTTGTGATGTATTTCTTGTATGCAGAAGATGGATCGGTTCTGTTTTCATATCCAATCTGTTAGTTTGTGTCTTTTTATGGGTGAGTTGAGTCCATTTACATTAAGGAATATTAATGACCAGTGATTGCTATCTCCTGTTAATTTGGTTTTCATCGTTGGTGATGTTTATTTGTGTGTTTTTTTTTCTTCTTTGGGATTTGCTTGTAATGAGATCATCAATTGTCTGTGTTTTTGTTGGTGTAGCCATCTTCCTTAGGTTGAAGTTTTCCTTCTAGTATTTTGTGTAGGGCTGGATTTCTGACTAGGTATTGGTGAAATCTAGTTTTGTCGTGGAATATTTTGTTTTGTCCGTCTATAGTGATGGACAGTTTTGCTGGGTATAGTAGTCCGTGGTCTCTTAATATCTGCATAATGCTTGACCATGACCTTCTGGCTTTCATTGTCTCCATTGAGAAGTCAGGTGTAATTCTGATAGGTCTACCTTTATATGTTACTTGTCCTTTTTCCCTTGCAGCTCTTAGTATTCTTTCTTTAGTTTGTATGTTTAGTGTTTTGATCATTTCTTTTGTTTTTGTTTTTCGAGATAGGTTTTATCTGTAGCTTTGGAGCCTGTCCTGGAACTAGGTCTTGTAGACCAGCTGGTCTGGAACTCATAGAGATCCGCCTGCCTCTGCCTCCCATGTGCTGGGATTAAAGGTGTGCGCCACCACTGTCCGGCCTAGTGTTTTGATTATTATGTGGCAAGAGGACTATTTTTTTGGATCCAGTCTATTTGGTGTACTGTAAGCTTCTTGTATCTTCATAGGCATATCTTTTTTTAGGGAGGGAAAGTTTTCTTCTTTGATTTTGTTAAATATATTTTCTGTGCCTTCTTGTTGAACTTCTCCTGATGAGTCTATTTCCTCTATTTTATCTTCAGCCCTTGAGATTATCTCTTCTATTTCTTGTATTCTGTTGTTTGTACTTGCAGTTGTTCCTGTTCTTTTCCTCATGATTTCTGTTTCTATAATTCCTTCATCTTGTGTTTTCTTCATTTATTCCATCTTACTTTTCAAGCCCTGAAGGGTTTCTGTTATATGTTTGAGTTCTTTTTTTTTTCTGGTCTTCTTTAAGTGAATTTCTGATATCTTCCAATTTTTCCCTCCATTTCTTTAAGGTGATTTCTAATTTCATCTTTAAGAATTTCAAACATTCTCTTGAGGTTATTTTATTGATCATTTTCTTCTGGTTCTTCCATATTTGGTTGTTCAGGTCTTAGTTTTGTATGGACTTTAGGTTTTACTGGTATTGTGTTCCTCCTTGTGGTGTAGCATGTGATCTTATCTTTTCTACTCATCTTTTCCTCTAATGGGTGTGGTTGGTGCTGTCTGAGATTCTGTTGGATAATTGGGATTCTAGCTGCCAGTGAACCCAAAGCTAAGATGGTTTTCCTCATGGTACAGTCAGTATCACAGTTCTAGTTACCCCGTTGGTTATTCCTGTTCCTGGAGGTAGCTCAGTCCTCCTGTGCTTGGTCTCCTCCATTTGAGTTTGCTGTCTCAGGTCTACTTTGGCCTAGGCTGCTGGCTTTGATGTGTTTCTGTCAATCTTGGTCTGGATCTCCTTTTTCAGAAGTTCCTGGTTTGGAGTTAAACCTGTTATGTTGGTGATCGTTGGCTCTGGATCCGGTTGCTGGTTCAATCCTGTTCTGCTCGTTTCCCAGGACTGGGTTTGCTTCTTGGCCTCTGTTCCTGGTGGAGCTTTTTCTCTCTGTGTTTTAGGTAACTAATTCAGTCCCACTCAGGTTCTGGTGGAGGTCACTGACTCTGGGTCAGGTCATTGGCTCAATCCTGGTCTGCCAGTGTCCCAGGACTGGGTTGGTTCCCAGGGCTACATTTGTTCCTGGCTTCTGCTCCCCATGGAGCTTGTTTCCTCTGGCTCTAGCTGTCCTAGGAGTCTTGTTCAATTCATTTGTTTTTTTTTCTGAAATTGTTTAAATATAATGCATATGCAGAAAGTTGCTGTTGTAGATGTTGTATTCCTGTGTTTGGCAAGGGTTGTATTATACTTTGAATGCCAAATTGAATGTGGGTGTGGTCTCCGCTTTGCAGCGATGAGCTTAATAAGGGGATAGAAAGTGATAGGTGTATCTCCATCATCTTTAAGCGGAAATGAAGCAGGTTGGAGTTTCATAACCGCCTTTGAGATGCTGCTTGATGGATGAATGTAGCATTTATTTGGTCAGGCGCCTTAGGAGAAGCAGCACACGGTATCACCCTGGAGGTCTTCCTTACTACAGAATAAGACTAAGTTCTGCTGACATACTTCTTTGTCCTTTCACAGAAAAAGAAGTAAACGGGCTGATGGAAGAGCTGTTTGAAACTGTGAGTAACGATTTTTGAGTGAGTAGCTTGGTGAAATACTTCAGTAAGCTCTGTCCTTTGCTCGTACGGATTTTCTCTTCAGCAGAACCATCTGTCTGTGTCAGATCCAGCAAGGAGCACAACGCCGGGAAATTCTGCGTGGCGTGCTCTTGATTGTCCACATGCGCTAAATGCTTGGTTTTCCGCGTGCTGTTCCTGAGCTGTTGTTGCAAACTGTCGTTTGAACACTCTGGTCATAGAGATTTCTTTCATAACCTGTCTCTTGGTTTTAGGTTATTTTTCATTTGAAGCTGGAGTTTGTTTAGCCCAACACAGTTTATACTCCATAGAGAGACTCTAGTGGGTGATTCCAAAGGGCAGGTAAATCTGTCTTTTAAAGATATGTTGGGGGCCGGGCAGTGGCGGTGCATGCCTTTAATCCAAGCACTCAGGAGGCAGAGGCAGGCGGATCTCTGTGAGTTCGAGACCAGCCTGGTCTACAAGAGCTAGTTCCAGGACAGGCTCCAAAGCCACAAAGAAACCCTGTCTCAAAACACCAAAAAAAAAAAAAAAAAAAAGATATGTTGGATGTGTGGAGACGCTGGAAAGATGACTCAGCATTTATGAGTACCTGCTCCTTTTCCAGAGGATCCAAGTTCAGTTCTCAGGACAATCACTGTGAATGTAGCCTCAGAAGATCCAACACCCTCACCTGGCATTTTTGTATACCCCTCTGCACCCCTCTCTCTCTTTCTCACACATACACACACACACACAAGAAAAGAAAAATGAATTTAAAAAAAGAGAAAAAATTCATTCTTTTTATTTTTATTTTTTTATTTTTTGTTTTTTTGAGACAGGGTTTCTCTGTAGCTTTGGAGCCTGTCCTCGAACTAGCTCTTGTATTCCAGGTTGTTCTCGAACTCACAAAGATCTGCCTGCCTCTGCCTCCCGAGTGCTGAGATTAAAGGCTTGAGCCACCACCGCCCTGCAATATTTATTTATTTATTATGTATACAGTATTCTGTGTGTGTGTATGTCTGCAGGCCAGAAGAGGGCACCAGACCTCACATGGTTGTGAGCTACCATGTGTTTGCCGGGAATTGAACTCAGGACCTTTGGAAGAGCAGGCAATGCTCTTAACCACTGAGCCATCTCTCCTGCCCGAAAGACAATTCTGGGAATTAGGGAGATGGCTGTGTTGGTTATATGTTTACATGAGGAACTGGGTTCATATTCCAGAACTCACATACAAGCCTGTGTTAGTGTGTGCCTGTAATCCCAGCTCTGGTGTGCACAGAGAAGCTGGTCCCTAGAGGTCATGACAGACCCAATTTGAAAAACAGTTGAGGAGTCTGTTGGTTGTGTGGTGGGTAGAGGGCTATTGCCAGAGGGTGCTCATTTGTTCCCAGCTGCCCAACCCCAAAATAATCACACAGAAACTATATTATTTACAATACTATTTGGCCAATAGTTTTAGCTTATCTCTAGGTAGCTCTTACATCTTGAATTAACCCATTTTTATTAATCTGTGTGTTGCCATGTGGCAGTAGGGTAAAGTTTCTGGCTGGCTGGCTCCTCTGGGCAGTGGCTACATGGCCTCTCTCTGAGTTCGCCTACTCTTTCTCTTATGTCTTTTAGCCTGGCTTTACTCTGTTAAGCTATTGGCTGAAAGCTGCTTCTTTATTAACCAATGGCAATAAAACATATTCACAGTATATATTACCTCCCATATCACCTCTCCTTTTCCGTCTAAATAAAAAGGATGGTTTTAACTTTAACGTAGCAAGATTACATATGACAAAACAAGTATCAAGGAAGAATTACAGCTACAGTACTTGTATCTACTTTATGTTTTATTATAACTAAGGAAAACTAAATATTTTTTAACTTTATCAAATATCCCAGAAGGATATAATATTACCTAAGTAAACAGGAAGTGCTTTGTAAGCAACTTCCAGAACTCTAGAATTGACAGAGACATCTCGTGGCCTGGAGAGTCTCCCAGAGTTTTTCTGTAACGTTGTGGGCATGTATCTTTACCCTCCAAGATCATAATATCCAGCAGACTTCTCCATTAAGCAGGAAATTTGAAGATCTGTTTTTCCCCCGTAATGGCAAATCCATCAGTTGCTTTTTTTCTGCATCCTGTTGTATGTCTGATAGACTCTTCCCTGAAGGACCATCTCACCCTTTTCAGACAACTTTAGCACCATGTTTTTGTGGGTCCTGCATGTCCAATTTATACAGCATACACAACTCTGCGTCTTGAGAAAAGTGGGACATATTCTTTGTTATGTAAATGAGTGTTTTCCCTACATGTCTGTCTGTGCACCACATACCTGGTGCCTGTGAAGGTCAGAAGAGGGCATTGGGTTGCCTGGACTTCAATGGCAGATGGTTGGTGCTGCCATGTTGGATCTGGGACCTATGTAAGAACAAGTGGTCTTTTGACCTGTGATCCAACTCCCCACTTAGGGTCTCTTTTGAATTCCAGCATTGTTACAGCTCCTGAGTTCTCTAGCTTTATTAATTCTTGGTCTCACTAGAGAGACTTACATAGGGACGGTTCCCTCGAGAAAGCCCTCCTTTTCTTTTGTCCACAGTTCCAGGATGAAATGGGATTCTCCAATATGGAAGAAGATGGCCCAGAGGAAGAGGAGCGTGTGTCAGAGTCTCGGCCTAACTTCAACACCCCTCAAACCCTACGGTATGCTGGTGAGGTACAGAGTGAACGGTGATGTGTTTCTGAAGAGGCTTGACAGTTTGTGGGTTTTTTCTTTGTCTTTGTCTTTTGTTTTGTTTTTAGAAATTATAGTTAATCTTCCCTCAGCCTCTTGTTTAGGGTGAGGAGCCGTGGAGGTTAGTTAAGAAAGCAACCAACAAAAACAGTCTCCTTGTTATGGGGCAGTGCAGCTACAGACAAAGCTGTATCTGTTTGGGAAGGGAGAAAAATCACAGCTGGCGCTGAGAGCAGCTTTTCCATGCAAGTGGTGCTGGAAAGGTGTGCAGAGCTTCACAAGGCCAGCCACAGAAACACCTATCACTGGCATATCTACATGTCCTTTGTGTGCATTCTTAGTTCTCTCCTCTGACTGGTGCCCTGGGGGCTAATTGAGCAAATCATTAAATACCTGCTCTGATGGAGCAGGGGCCAGAAAGACGCCTTTTGTGTAAAGTTACTGAAAAGTGGTAAGGAGTGATCTGTGACTATTTCCTTCTCACATTGGGGCATTGTGGGTGCAGAATGCTGGCCTGCTAGCCAAAGCCAGGAAGCGCAGGCAGGCAGTTTCAGTTGCTGTCCAGGCTTCGCAGGACCTTCTGGGGTTTGGGAAGTGCAGGCCTAGTTGTAGCATTTGCATAGCCTGAACTGCCTGGAGTAAGATCCTTAGGAGCCATCTAGATGCAGATTCTGAGGGAATCTGGAGCTGGCCAGTTGGCGGCACAGTGTGTAGATGATTTGAAATCTGCTGGGACAGATAGACTAGGGAGGGAGAGACGATAAAGTTAAGGAGTTTAAAGGAAATTTTTTACCCAGGATGTACATTTGAAACTTCTAGGCCCACAATCTTAGTTGTTAGGGAAGGCAAGTCTGAAGACCAGTGGAGAAAGTTCCTACTCTTAAGAATAGGCTCAAGCTGGGCAGTGGTGACTCAGGCCTTTAATCCCAGCCCTCTGGAGGCAGAGGCAGGGTCTGGGTGAGCACCATCTTTCCCACAGCCTGGCCTCTGAAAGTTCGCTGGGCCCAGCACACATTCCCACTTCACTTCTTTTTGCTGCTTCCATTTCTTCTTTCTTCTTTTATAAATTGCCATTCAGATGTTACCACTATCTGAGGCACATTTGGAACATTTTATCTTTTGGGTCATTTTTACCCTAGGAATTGCTCCTCAATCTGGATCTTTCCAGTTTTGAGCTTTCCTCTTGTGTCCTGGAAAGAGCTCGTCTTTTGCTTTCCTTTTGTTTCATTCTCCCCTAATGGCACTGTAAGTCATTCCGATCTGCTAGAGCCTCCACAGCGTGGACAGGTCGTGCTCCACCATGGAGCTCAGCACAGCCACTACAACCCCTATCAGTCCCTGGGCCCTGCAGACGCAACCTGTTTCTTAACTTTGCTGTGGACACAGTCCTGTCTTATTTTGCTCAGTAAATTTGACCTCAAAACCCACCACTCTCATGCCTAGTTCCCTCAGTAAGGTCTTTCCTTCCTCTATTGTCTTCCAGTTAGTTTTTTTGGGGAACTTACCTGTTAGTTTCCAGTTGTGCCTGAAGGCTTATATGTGTCAACCTTTTAGGGACTAATCTTCCTCCTGTTGCTTTAGATCAGGTCTTTTGTTTCCAGAATTAAGTGATAAGTTAAATTACTCAGTTTCTCTGCTCACCCAGCACTCAAGCCAGATCCGTTTATCTGCCCCCATATCTCACAGTTCCAAGAGGCAGTCTGAGAAACTCTTTTGCTAAGTCTTTCCTAGGGCTGGAGAGATGGCTCCAGGGCTGGGAACACTGGCTGTTCTTCCCGAAGATGTGCGTTCAGTAGCCAGTCCCCACACTTGGTTCTCATAATTGTCTGTAACTGGAGTTCCTGGCATCTGATACCCTCCTCTGACCTCCTCAGGCATGATGCCCTTGTGTTGTGTAACAGACTTCACATTCTAATTATCCACGTGTGTCTAATCACCTGCATAGGGAGCTCAGGCCAGACCAAAGTAGAGATATGACAGTAAAATCCAACTTGGTGAACCATTGAGTTTTATTGTGGTTAATTGCAGAAGAAGAAATGACTCAAAGAGAGCTGCATCACCCAAAACTCACCCCATCATGGGTGACAGCTCACTAACTTTGGAAACCTCGAGCACACTGCAGGCAGCTCAGCAGTTTGGAGGGTCCTTTCCGGGTGGCTCAGTTAATCTGAACTTCTTCCAGGCTGCTCTGCTTCCAGGTTTCTGCTTCTCCTGGGATGCTTGGATGATCTCTGCTTCTTGTTTGCAGCTTGACATATGTGAGCATGATGCTCAGCAGTATTTATTGTGAATCTTTCAGCAATTTCCTGAAGCTATTTTGAATGTTTTGCTTTCTGTCTTGAGAGGTTGGAGAAAACTGGTATACAACAATGCAACACACAGACATACATCCCGGCAAAGCTCGCATACACGTGAAATGAAAGTAAAGTAAATAAAGTTTGAGGCCAGCCTGGTCTATGGTGTGAGTCGGAGGACAGCGCATTTCTGGTCAGGAACACTCGAAAGGAGTTTGAATGTGTGCAGGCGGACATGTGCACTGAGGTAGTCTAGTTCTCCTCGTCTAATCTGCCCTGGATCTTAGCATATTGCTTTCTTGTTTTATTGTAGAAAGGCCTTGGCAGGCTTTTAGGGTTTTGTTTTTGGTGCTAGGAATCAAAGCCAGAACTCACATTTATAACATGGAAATGAATGAAGGGTAGCTGGAATGGAACAGGCTGGAGTAGCTGGTAAAAGAGACCAAATGGTGTACTTTTGGAAGGTTCTCTGTCACCATTGGGAAGAAGGCACAGAGTATGTGTTGGTATGGTGCAGGAATAATGAGGTCCAGCCGCCTGTGGCATTGTTTTCCACAGGTGTTTCCCTGCTTGTCTATTTCAGTTCAGTTTCTTCCCTCTCAGTTTTGTTTAGACAAGTTAGTGTATCAAAAGAAGGTGGAAGATAATTGAAAATCTCCTTTGGCATAGCTAGAGGTGGACCCCAGGGCTTCTAGCATTCTAGCCATGTGTTCTACCATTAAACTATATTCTGGCACCAGCATTATTTTATTTGAATAAAATCCTAACTGTCTGAGGAAAACCTTTGGTCAAGGAGTATGGACATTGGGTTATATTGAGATTAAAGGATCGAATGTAAATAGACATGAGCTGGAGAAGTGACTCAGTGGCTAAGAGCATTGACTATTCTTTCTGAGAACCCAGGTTCAATTTCCAGCACCCTTTTGGCAGCTGAGAACTGTCTGTAACTCCAGTTCCAGGGGATTTGACACCCTCACACAGACACACATACAGGGAAGACACTAATGCACATAAAAAGAAAAAAAAAAACCTTTAAAAAAAGATTTTTTTTTTTTAAAAGAAGATGAACATTGTTCAGGCTTGGTTAAAATGCCACTACATGCAATTTAATGTGTTATGGGCCTAGGACAATACACAGATTGCTTTGCTTGTTGGGAATAGGTTTGAGGAACCATTGGCTAACTTGCTAAATGAACGACATCGGACGGTGAAAGAACTGCTTGAACAGCTGAAATTGAGAAAATCTTCATCCAAACCACAGCCTGAAGTGGAGAAGCTTAAACCTCAGACGGAGACAGTCCATCAGACTCTGATTCTAGACCCAGCACAGAGGAGCAGGCTTCAGCAGCAGATGCAGCAGGTAAGACTGTTCTCATTGTCTTGTAACTGTATCATCTCCTAGCTTACCACTGAAACGAAAAGTGAACAGTCTTGTAAAGTCAGGGATGGCTGTCTTGCTTCCCATGTAAACCGTGGAAACCTGAGAGGGCAGCATGTCCGTGACCTTGTGCAGACAGGAAAGCAAGTCAAGACCCTGATAATGTCCAGGATCAGGGAATTCAGAGTTGTTGATAATGCATTCAAACTCAAATAGCTGACAGTATTAGGTTTTCCTCTTTCAGTCTCAGTCCCTCTGGTTTGAGGTTCAAATTTGTCCGAGTTTGTGGCTTTGTTCAAAGGAAAATATCTCAGAAATTCCTGCCAAGATCCTGCTTTTACTCTAGTCCCTCTGAGAAGCAAGATATGTGTGGCACATTTGCAGGCTTCTTGGTCACATCTGTGTTTTTGAGAGGCAACGTTATCATATGTCAATGCTTTCTCCTTCCCAGCATGTTCAGCTCTTGACACAAATCTACCTTCTCACCACCTCCAACCCCAACCTCAGCTCCGAGGCCAGCACCACCAGAGTGTTTCTGGTAAGGTTCCACACACCCATACCGCAGAAGACTTAAGTCTGACGTTAGTTTGACAAGTCCTTTTTCACTGGGTGTAATCTCTTATTTCTTCTTCTCTACTGGATGTGTCTGGTCACTGTACCTAATTGTCCTGTGGCTTCCTCTGTTTGCATGACAGAACAGTGAGTCTCAGGAAATGTTATGAATCTCATTTTAATTGCCCCCTCATTTAGGTTTTTTTGTTTTGTTTGTTTTGTTGTTGTTGTTTTCTTTGAGATAGTTTCTCATGTAGTCCCAGCTAGCCTCAGACTCACTGTGCAGTTCACCTTATATGTCTGTTTGTCCTGACTCTACTGCATAAGTGCCAGAGTTACGGACTTGCACTCCAGTGCCCAGCTTGTGGGGTGCTGTGGATCTAACCCAGGGCTTGCTGCATGTTGCTCTACTGAGCTCCTCACGACCCTTTGACACTTCTGTTGTTAATGATGTTGAGGTCATGACCTGTTTATTAGGCACAGCTTTAGTGTTTAGTATAGAAGTGCTTTTGTTTATGACATGTTTAAGTGTTTCTAAGATGTATAAACTCCTCCTCATTCTCCCTTTAACTACCCTCTCCCCCCACCCATTTTTCATTCTTATAGAATTAATAGTAGATCTGTGAAAGAAGATAAGAAAGAACTCTCCATTTTGAGAGGCTCTTGGGTCAAAGCATCCTAGAGAAAACCCTTTTGTTTTTTTTTTGTTTTTTTTTTAAAAATATTTATTTATTTATTATGTATACAGTATTATGTCTGTGTGTGTACCTGCAGGCCAGAAGAGGGCACCAGACCCCATTACAGATGGTTGTGAGCCACCATGTGGTTGCCAGGAATTGAACTCAGGACCTTTGGAAGAGCAGGCAATGCTCTTAACCTCTGAGCCATCTCTCCAGCCCGAGAAAACCCTTTTGTGGTTCCATAGTTTGTTTGCTAATAACCAAAGTTCTTTTTGGTGAACGAATGTCTTCACTTCTTAATGTAGTCAGAGGATTGTGAGAAAGTTTTCTTTAGATGCACTAGTAGGAAAATTTAAAATAATTAGATTTATTTTATGTGTATGAGTGTTTGCCTTCATGTATGTATGTCTGTGGGCAACATGCTTGGTTTTTGTAGCGGCCAAAGGATGTTCCATCCCCCTGGAACTAGAGTTATGGATGGTTGTAAGACATCCTGTGCGTGCTGGGAACTGAGCCTGGGTCCTCTACAAGAACAACAAATGCTTTTAACTGCTGAACCATCTTCTAAAACCAGGAGGCGGGTGTGGTAGTCCCCTTTATTTCTAGCACTTTGGTGAAGGAGAAAGGAGAACCATGAGTTCAGGGCTCTTGGGCTACAGAGTGAGATTCTCAAAAGAATGGAGTGTGTGTCTATCTGTGTGTGTGTGTGTGTGTGTCTGTCTGTGAATCTAATACACTCCATTCCCCCAGCGCTGAGATTAAAATCCAGGGCTTTGAGCATACTTCCCAATAGCCTTGCTGCTGAATTTGTTTCTTACTTGGAAGAATAACATGCATTGCAAGACTGCAGAATGCTTAGTGTGAGACTTAAAACTAAAGTATGACAAATGACTGTAGGTCCAATCCCTGAGTACCTGAGGACGAAGACAGAGACATCGTAATGGAATGCTATCACTTAAGGAGAGACTTTTCCCTGTCTCTAGTCCTCTAGCAGGCATGGCCCTTTCCCCTGCAGGGGTTGAGGGCTGTGGTATTAGTTGTCTTGAGTCCTCTCAGAGCTCCTTTATGACCTTTATCCTCAGAAAGAGCTGGGAACCTTTGCAGAGAACTCCATCGCTCTTCACCAGCAGTTTAACCCCAAGTTTCAGACCTTGTTCCAACCCTGTAACTGGATGGGAGCTATGCAGCTCATTGAAGACTTCACACATGTCAGCCTCGACTGCAGTCCTCATAAAACGGTCAAGAAGACTGGTAGGAGATGCATGCTTGTTATTTTGTTTGGAGTTGGTTTGGTTTTGTAATTTTTTTGATACGAGGTTTCTCTATGTGTCAGCTCTGGTTGTCCTAGAACTCACTTTGTAGACCAGGCTGGCCTGGAACTCAGAGAAATCTGTCTACCTCTGCCTCCCAAGTGGCTCCCAAAGCCAGCACTGCCTGGGTTTTAGCTTCGGGTTTTGAATTGCAGTGAGAGATGAGAGTCTTTAGTAATAGTTTTTGTATAATTCTTAGGGATGATGTATGCAGAATATTTATAGTTTATGTTTTCTAAGAGAGAAAGGGTAAAAAGATGTCTGAGGATAACTATATGTGGGTACTGCCAGGTGCCTTATCTTCCTGTCTTAGGGGATAAAGTGTTCCACACAAGAAAGGACAAGGGAATCATCATAGTTTAGCTCCTGTTAGGCATATGTTAGATTGAAATGGCTGAAAACTTGGGGGATTCAAGGTAGAGAAGAAGATCTGTGCTGGAATGCTGGAATGGATCTCTACATTTCGTGGGGCTCTTGGTGTTTGGATGGCACTTCTCACAGGTCATCTTTCCCCACAGCCAGTGAGTTTCCCTGTTTGCCAAAGCAAGTGGCCTGGATCCTGGCCACAAACAAGGTTTTCATGTATCCAGAGCTCCTTCCAATATGTTCACTGAAGGCAAATAATCCTCGGGATAAGATCATCTTTACCAAGGCTGAGGACAAGTAAGTTACTGTGAGGATCACCAGAACACATTAGGGAGAGAGAAAGACGGCTTTCGAAAAGCATAGGAGAAAGTAGATATGACCAAGGGAAGCCGTGTAGGTGGACAGAGTTTCAGCCGTGTCTTTGGCAGGAGATGCCACATGTGTTGTGGTCCAGTTTTTTTATTATTATTATTTCCTTTTATGTAATGGGTGTTTTGGCTGCTTGCATATCGTATCTGTGTACTATGTGTATCTTAGCCACAGAGTCTAACAAAGGGTATTGCTGGATTCCCTGGAACTGGAGTTCTCTGTACTGTTGTGAGTCACCATGTGGGTACTGTAATCTGAACCCCAGGTCCTCTGGAAGAGTAGGCTGTGCTCCTAAGCCCTGACCCCTCTCCAGCCCTCCCACACATTTTTGAAGCATTTAAAAGCATTATTTAACCTTTTGTTTATTTGAAAGCCAATCTTATAGTACTACCGAAAGCAAATCCTCAAAGTAAAAGTTTTTAAACTGTTTTCCTTCCTCCCAAAGAGAGTGGTCCTTGTTTGTTTTACCCCATTGGAATTTTTAGTTCTGATCCTCCTCCTCCTAATAAGTCAAAATACATCTGTGAGCCTTTTAGCCTAGTGTATGTGGTGCTGGGTGTTAAGGTGTTTGCTGGGCACTCTGAGTTACTGCTTTAGCTCTCATGGAATTCTGATAGAGCTTAAGTAATTTAAGTAATTTTGTAATTTGCTTTTTCAAAAACACAAGGACTTGCCTGGAGGTGTTAGCTTATTCCCTTAATACTAGCCTTTGGGAGGCAGAGGCAGCCGGATCTCTGTGAGTTCAAGGCCGGCCTGGTCTGCAGAGACATCCAGGGCTACACAGAGAAACCATGTCTTAAAAGAAAAGATTTAAAAAAAAAAAAACAACAACAAAGAAAAAGCACAAATATTTCAAACTGTCATTTAATCTTCTGAGTCATTCATTATTATTGTCTGAGGCAGGCCCTCAGGCATCCAGTCTTTAAAAAAAAGCCACATCAGTGAAGATGGCCTTGAACTTCTGGCTCTAGTATCCAAAGAGCAGGTTTTTGGTTTTGGGCTTTTCTTGTGGGTTTTTGTTTGTTTGTTTGTTTGTTTTTGTTTTGTTTTTGTAGTGAAGTTGTCCTCTTTTGCTTTTTATTTTTATTTTTTATTTTTTTATTTTTTTGGTTTTTCGAGACAGGGTTTCTCTATGGCTTTGGTGCCTGTCCTGGAACTAGCTCTTGTAGACCAGGCTGGTCTCGAACTCACAGAGATCCGCCTGCCTCTGCCTCCCGAGTGCTGGGATTAAAGGCGTGCGCCACCACCGCCCGGCTTCTTTTGCTTTTTATTTAGGTTTGTTTTGTTCTTGTTTGTTTGGGGAGGAAAACAGCATTATTGTGTAGGCTGGACTAGCCTCCAGCTTAAAGCAGTGGTCCTGCCTCAGCCTCTCAACAGGGTTGAGGTTGCAGGAGTGTGCCACCATGCCTGTAGCAACTTACTCTCTGAGATGTTATGCTCTTTTTGTTGTTATTTTGAAATGTGACCAGTCTCCTTGTGCTTGGCTAGTGCTGTTTCAGTGGCCCTGATTATGTTATCTTTGAAACCAAGTGGGGGGCACTGGAGTTCAGTCCAGTGAGTTACATGACAGCCCTTGTTTTCTTTTTTTTTTTTTCTCCCCAACCCTCTTGTTTTCTTGATATAGGGTTGTGCCATGGACCCAGGCTGGTCAGAGAATGGCATCTCCTGCCTCAGCCTCCGGGGCATTTAGAGTGTGCCACTGGCTCTCCGTTCTGTGTTGTTATCCCAAGAGCTCACCAAGGGTGTCTGTACAAAGAACTTTAAAGAAATTTTAACAGTGCTGTGGGAGTAATCTAGGGTCTTCCCTATGCCACTGATCCCAGCGTGTTTTCTCAGTACTCTGTAAATATCTGAAGGTGTAGAAAGTGCTCGTGAAGCATGAGCAGTTTGGAGAGCTCTTTTGAAGAAAGGTCTGTGAAGTTAGGTTGTATCTTTTCTTCTCTCTCAGTCTGTTAGCTTTAGGACTGAAGCACTTCGAAGGCACTGAGTTTCCTAAACCTCTAATCAGCAAGTACCTTGTAACTTGTAAGACCGCTCACCAGCTGACGGTGAGAATCAAGAACCTCAACCAGAACAGAGCTCCTAACAACGTGATTAAAGTGAGTGTTTCCTGCAAGCTCCCCTGTGCCTCCTGCAGAGGAGCACCCAGCCCTTTCTCCTCCTTTCAGCTATCGATGAAAGCAGTAAAGTCTTTCCAAAAGAGGACAGTTCTCCCACTGTCTTAGATTAATTCTAACTTTCCTGGAGTACCTTCATCTTAGACTCTCTTTTGGATATTTCCCTGAGTGAGAAATTATTCAGGCCAAAGGATTCCACAAGTCCTAGATCCTTCTGTCCCTCTTGTCTCTCCCTTACTCTGACCTTCTACAGGTAGACAGTATTGCATTTGTAAACCTTCTCAGCAGTGCTGCTTTTGTTTTGTTTGTTTTGAAAGATTGATTTTGTTTTTTAACTAAGCATGTGTCTGTGTGTGGGTGCATGCAATCGTGTGCAATGGTTCAGATCCATTTAAGCTGCATTCGTGTGCAGTTGTGGGCCACCTCACACAGCTGTAATCCCTGGGAAAAGGAAGAGGAAGAAACAGACTGTGATAGTTTCATTTCCAAAGTCATTGGCTGGCTGGAGGTGCTGGCGCACACCTTTAATACCAGCATTTGGGAGGCAAAGGCAGGCGGATCTCAGTAAGTTCTGTCTAGACCAGCCTGTACTATATTGCAAGCTCCAGGACAGCCAGGGCTATAAAGAGAGATTCCTGTCTGCCTGGCCTGACAGCGGTGTGCTGGGAACTCAGTTGGGGTCCTCTATGAGAGCATGACCTGCTCTTAACCACTGAGCCAACTCTCCAGCTTCTGGTGCTCCTTTTCATTTAGACGTTAATGTCAAGGTTATGCAGAATATATTTCAGGAGTCAGGTAAGCCAGGTATGGTGTTGTAGACCTAGCCACTGCACGCATGGGACAGAGTCTGGGTCTATCCACGGCTCTATAACATTATCCTGTTAAAAAGAGAAAAATAAGAAAACAAACAACAGAAAAAAGATTTAAGTAGTTTAACAAGCCAGGAAGCTTTTTAGAGGCTTTAGTTGTGAAAGTGTTTCATCCCTTTTTCTCACTGCCCACATTGTTGGAGAAGGTGATGTGATTACCCCTTCATTACACAGCAGGTTTATATCTGATTTATTAATCTCAGTCATGGATTCCTGCCCTCCTGCCGTCCTTTCTCTTTCTGGCCTCCTGCCTTCCTTTCTCTTTTCTCCTTCAGTGCTAGGAGTCGAGGAATCACTAAACCACGTTCCCAACTTGCCTTACTTATCAATTTACTTATAATTTGTGTATGTGTGTGTGTTTAAGATTTGTTGTTTTAGCCGGGCGGTGGTGGCGCACGCCTTTAATCCCAGCACTCGGGAGGCAGAGGCAGGCGGATCTTTGTGAGTTCGAGACCAGCCTGGTCTACAAGAGCTAGTTCCAGGACAGGCTCCAAAGCCACAGAGAAACCCTGTCTCGAAAAACCAAAAAAAAAAAAAAAAAGATTTGTTGTTTTATTTTTTTTAAATATATTTATTTATTTATTTATTATGTATACAATATTCTCTGTGTGTGTATATGCCTGCAGGCCAGAAGAGGGCACCAGACCTCATTACAGATGGTTGTTAGCCACCATGTGGTTGCTGGGAATTGAACTCAGGACCTTTGGAAGAGCAGGCAATGCTCTTAATCTCTGAGCCATGTCTCCAGCCCAGATTTGTCGTTTTATATGTGTATTTGTGTGTGCCTGCGTGTATGTGCAGCATGTGTGTTCTGGTGCTTGTGGGGGTCAGAAGAGGACATTGGATCTATGAACTATAGTTACAGATGGGTGTGAGCTGCCCAGTGTGAGTTTTTGGAACTGAACCCAGGTCCATGGCAGGAGCAGTATGCACATGTAACTGCTGAACTATCTGTCAGGCCCTTGATTCGCTGACACTTTTTTTTAAAATCACACTTATATATCTTGGTAAGGGCATGTGCATGCCACAGTGCACACATGCACACATGAGGTCAGAGGACAACTTGAGAAAGTCTGCTCTTCCTTGTAGCATATGAACTCATTTTCTCATGCTCAGGCCAACTGCCTGTCCCATTTATTCTTTTTATTACTTGTTTGTTTGTTTGAGACAGGAATCTATCTGTGTAGTTCTGGCTGCCCTGGAGCTTGCTATGCAGACCAGACTGGTCTAGTACTTACTGAGATCTGCCTGCCTTTGCCTCCCAAGTGCTGGGATTAAAGGTGCGCGCCAGCACCTCCAACCCATTGACTTTGGAAATGAAACCGTCACAGTGTGTCTCTTCTTCTTCCTTTCCCTCTGTGGTTACAGTTTACCTCACCGCACTTGGTTCGCAGTGTCTTTTCTACTCACCACTCTTCCCTGGTGAAAGTTGCTTCTGTTTTAGAGGAGGGTAAGGGCTGTGTGCTCGAGCAAATAAGATTATTGACTTCCTTTTCTATGTTCCCTGCATTTCCAAGTTTCCCTCCAAAGGGTGTCCTTGGGGAAGATAGTTTGAGTCTTTTTGTTCGTTTCCAGACAGGGTTTTTTGAGTAGCAGCTCTTGTTGTCCTGCAACTCACATTTTAGACCAGGCTAGACTGGAAGTCCCAGGGATCCCCCTATCTCTCCTCTAAGTGCTGAATAGTTTTGAGTCGTGGTGATAGTCAGGATGGACATTTACATTTATATATTTAATATTTGTGAAACTTTCATTAATTAGAAGTATATTGTTCGAAATACACAAATATTCAACATTTATTACTGATTCATCCCTGTGTGTGTCAAACAACCAGCCCCCCCACCCCGTTTCCCAGTCTGAACAAATATGACTTAAAATTTGTGGTTTCTTGCTTAGTTTTATAAGAAGACCAAACAGCTGCCGGTTCTCGTGAGGTGCTGTGAAGAGATCCAACCACATCAGTGGAAACCACCCATTGAGAAGGAGGAACACCGGCTCCCATTCTGGTTAAAGGTCTGGCCATCCTTCAACGTCTGTGTGAGGCAGAAGTCCCTAAAAGTTCCTGTAGGAATTAGATGTTAATTTCTGACACAAAATTCAGGAAGGTCATACTCTTGGGATGTGGTTTTCCTAGAAGATTGATGCATGGAGAAACCCTTCTTGGGACTGTCTTCTACTAATCCTTACAGTCCAGAAAGGTAATTTTTTCCCCCTAGATGCTGACATGTTCTCGAGTACAGTGTTTCCGTTTTCTTAGGCCAGTCTGCAGTCCATTCAGGATGAACTTCGGAACATAGCTGAAGGCACTGCAGAAGGAGCAAATGTGACTCTAGCCACAGAGAGCAGCACAGATCAGCACTTGGAGAAAGCCAGCCCTGAATTGGGGAGTGCAACTCAATACCCGTTGCTGATGCCCAAGGGTGTGGTACTCAAATTGAAGCCAGGTTCCAAGCGTTTTTCCAGAAAGGCTTGGCGACAGAAGCGGCCGTTGGTCCAGAAGCCCCTCCTCATCCAACCCAGCCCCTGTGTTCAGCCCATGTTCAATCCTGGGAAAATATCAACCTTGCCAACTCAATCAAAAGTCCCTCCAAGCAATAGGGTGGTTCAGATTCCTCATCTGATACAGCCAACCACTGTCTTACAGACACTTCCAGGTTTCCCTTCAGTGGGGGTCAGCGGAGAAGATACTTTTGAGTCTCCTGCAGCACAGCCTGCTCTACCTTCTGGTCCTGAAACCAGGACCAGTTTCCCCCTGTCTGAGTCTCAGCCACCTCTGCCTTCTTGTTCTGCACCCAAGATATTGCTACCCTCGCTTGCCCCTTCGAAATTTCGAAAGCCGTATGTGAGGCGGAAGCCCACAAGAAGGAAAGCGGCCAGGGTTTCTCCTTGTGTGAAACCTGCCCCCATCATCCACTCCACACCCGTCATCTTCACGGTTCCTGCCACCACAGTGAAGGTTGTAGGCCTAGCCAGTGGCTGTAACGTTATCCAGCCTGTCAGTGCAGCCGTGGCCCCAAATCCACAGACCATTCCTATCACCACGCTCCTGGTTAACCCTTCCTTCCCCTGCCCATTAAACCAACCGCTCGTGGCCTCCTCCATCTCACCCTTAATTGTTTCTGGCAATCCTCTGACTCTTCCTGTACCATCTGTTCCTGAAGATAAGGCTAAAGTGAACTTGGGTATTGCTGATGGAAAAAATGTTCCTCAAAACCCTGACTCCACACTGAAACCCCAGGAACTAACTCCCCTCTGTGCTGCTGTCTTCTCCAAAGAGGAGCCTCGGCCATGGTGTCTTTCATCAGGTACAGAAAGCCAGGGTACATCGTCTGAATCAAGTGTCTGTGCCTGGACGGGTGTGAAAATGGAAGAGGTTGGGCAGGCTTTAGAGCCGTTGTCTCCGAGTCTCCAGGAATCTCTGAACTGTGCTTCGAAGGATTTAGAAGAAATGGTGAAGATAGAAGCTGAGGATTGTGTGGAGGGAATCTCTGTTAACTTTCCTGAGCAGGACATTGGGGAGAAAGTGAAAGAAGAATGCTCTATGGAAGCAGACAGTGGCTGCCCTCAGGAGAAGCTGAGTAGTGCTCTAGAGATGAGAAAAGACGCAGTCCTGCAGAAGGAGGAGACACAACCCGCTAAATCCCTTTCTGTGTCCCAAGACCCGCACGATGAGGGGCACACAAGTGGAGTTGGAAGCAAAGGATTACCAAAAAGCACTCTGTCCTCCTTGGAGCAGGACATGATGCTTAGCAGTCCTCCAGGGAAGCCTGAGGATTCAGCCAGTGCTGAGGGTCAGTCTGTGGGGACTCCCACAGGACCAGACACTGGAGGAGAGAAAGATGGGCCTGAGGAAGAAGAGGAGGATGACTTTGATGACCTCACCCAAGATGAAGAAGATGAACTGTCATCAGCTTCTGAGGAGTCTGTGCTTTCTGTCCCAGAGCTCCAGGTAAGAGCCAGAGTAGCATATGCGGACTCGTTAGAATGTTACTTTGTATGTTATAGTCATAAAGTGTCCTTTGACTTGTGAATGCATTATGGGACATAATTTAGAGACTTGTGCAGTGCTTTGGAAAGGGGACATTCTCTTTGGGCTTTGTTCTTTTAATTGTCAGTTTGAATCGCTTGAGCATACTTTATTTTTCTATTTTTGCATTTATTTTTTTATTTATTTGGGTATGTGCATAACATGGCATGTACGTAGAGGTCAGAGGACCCGGAGGCGGTTATCTCCTTTCATCATGTGGGTTCCAGGAATTGCGCTCAGAATGTCAGGCTTGACAGCAGTTGTCTATACCTGTTGACCCATCTCATTGACCACTTGAGCACACTTTAAATGCCAGACAAACCAACAACAGAGCCCATAACAAGGGGTCTGTGGGTAAAATGACGCTGTTGACAACCTTGATGGCCTGAGTGCACTCCCTGGGTTCACATGGTGTAAGGAGAGAACTGATTTGTATAACTTATTCTCTGGGCCCCTCCCATGGGTTCCATGGCATGCATGGACCCCCAGCGTATGTATACAGACATAAATAAATGAAATTCTTTTTAAAAACAAAAACAAAAAACACCGTGGTGGGGGAAAAGATGGCTCCACAGTTAAGAACGGTTTCTGTGCCTGGCAGTAGTATTGCAGGCCTTTAATCACAGCCCTCAGGATTGGAGGCAGGTAGACGAGTTCACGGTCAACCTGATGGATAGAGTGAGTCCCAGTACTGCCTGGGACTACACAGAGAAATCCTGTCTAAAACAAACAAACAACCAGAACAAAAGACCCTGATCTGAGTCCTACCACCCACCTGGCTTCTTGCAGTCTACAGTAACTTCAGTTTCAGAGGATCGAGGATCGTGTACCCCCTTCAGGCCTTTGTAGGTATGCAGTACTCAGATATACATGCAGGCAAAGCTCTTATACTCATAATAATGTAATGATTTAAACAAAGTTTAGCTGGGCCCTTCTGTTAGTACCAGCACTTGGGAGCTTGGGAGGCAGAGGAAGGTTGGTCTCTCTGAATTTCAGGCCAGCCTGGTCTACAGAACTAGTTCTTGGACAGCCAAGGCTACACAAGAAACCCCATCTCACAATACAAAGCAAAATTTAAGTACCTCTTAAGAACTAGAGGAATAGCTATGTAATTGAGGATGTACCTGTCAGGAATAGGTATGTAATAGAACAGGTAGTTGTCATGCGCAAGGCCCTGATTCCATCCCCAACCCTGCAGAAAGGAAGCAAAGAACAACACCCAACAAGAAAGGGGTGGGGGAGAAAGTTAAAAACCTCCTAAGTATGGGTCATGGGTCATGTTAGAGGAAAGCGTGTTCAGGAAGTTCAGCAAGTTCAAAGGCATGTTGTGTTGCCTGTCCCTGTCTCTAGTGCCCTCAGACTACTCTAATTCAGAGTGGTGGCCCATGCTTTACCTCCTGACCCTGCTCCTGTGCTTCAGCCTCTGTGAGCTGCTCGGAGCCCTCGTAAAAAATCTTTGGGGTACATTTAGGAAACAATGGAGAAGCTGACTTGGCTGGCTTCTGAAAGGAGCATGAGTCAGGAGGGTGAGTCTGAGGAAGAGAACTCCCAGGAGGAGAACTCTGAGCCAGAAGAAGAAGAGGAAGAGGAGGCAGAAGGGATGGAAGCCTTGCAGAAAGAGGATGAAGTGAATGATGGAGCAGTTGGAGATGCTGCTGAGAAGCCCCCTTCTACCTTGGCCTCACCGAAGACTGCTCCAGAAGTAGAGACCAGCAGAACCCCACCAGGTGAGTGTAGCTGACCCTCTCAGTGCCCAGAGGACAGTGTGCATAGTGTGCAGCTTACAGAGTCACCGAGTAGCCGAGAGACTCCAGGAAGGAGTCTTTCCTTCCCCAAACGGAATAGGCTGGTACCTTTGAAACACAAAAGACAGAAAGTTAGACTCTCTTCAACACTTGATGTACATGAAGTCACTCTGTTTTATTTGTGGTTCTTGCCTCCTTTGTGCTTGAGGTCATGAGCTGTTTGGCTTTCATGTGTATTCCTTTAACTTCTTTTCTTTCTTTTGAGGCAGGGTCTTACTGTACAGCTCAGCTAATGTTCTTTTGTTACCCTGCCTCTCTCCATTGTAAGTGTGGACCCTCAACACTAGTGTGGGACTGGGTTTCCAGCTGCAGTCCTCAGTGTATTCCCCGTCACTTTGCAGTTCTTGTTGCCTATGCGAGGAGGCAGGATTGTTTGTCTACCATTTTCTGGCTATTCTTTTTCCAGGTTGTGCTGTGGTATTAACTGTATGGGATGGGTGCACTTGTGGTGGGTTGCATAGCTATAAGGATTGAGAAAGAACCTTTTTCATATGTTCTCCAAGGAGACAGCATCAAAGCTGCTGCAAAAGGCCGAAGCAGTCATCGAGCTCGGAACAAACGGGGAAGTCGGGCTCGGGCCAGCAAGGATGCCTCCAAGCTGTTGTTGCTGTATGATGAGGACATTCTTGATCGGGACCCACTCAGGGAACAGAAGGACCTGGCCTTTGCACAGGCTTACCTCACTAGGGTAGGCAAACAGCTAATTTTTTAATTTTTAATGCCCGTCTGTGTGCACGTGGCTGTTGCTGCTTTGGAGGAAGATGTTTTGAACTGGAAATGTGACTAAGGAGGTCACTCAGTAGGAAGTGTTTGTCTACCATGGACAGGCCTGACCCGACACAATCAAAACTACAGTTTTTTTCCTACATGCACAATAGGTTTTGTATCTGCCTTACTTGCTGGCATTTGCCACAGAGCTAGTTCTCTTAGAGACCCACAAAGGGATCTACAGTTTAGCCATATTTGGGATGGTTGTCAGTGCCCCCATCCTCAACCCATTTCTGTTTCACCCAGGGATTAGGGGAACGGTGATACTGCTATCTGCAGTGCCACGTTGTGTGTTCACAGATTGGGTTGACATGTTACCATTAGTGAGCATTTAGTGAAAAGAATGGCAGGTAGTATGTAGCCTGGTGTGCTAATCTTGGGATTGTACATCCTGGTCTTTTGTTGTGTCTTGGTACCCTGTTAATCCGGCAGAGTGATTAGTTGATGCAGCTGTTTTTGTTGCTGCTGCTATCTGCTATTATTAACATTCTTAGTTCGGGTATTAATGTACCTGGTGTGACCTGTATTAGAATCCAAAAATTCCTCTTACTAGGTTATGTTTGGGGCTCATGTCGTGAAGGCAATTTTAGCAATCCTTAGTTTTGTGACTCTAATCTCAAGAAAATACAGGTTGTCTAGTTGCCCCTCAGAGAAAAGGAAGTCTGCCTTGCTGCTTGTTCTGTGTCCCTTGTCAACCTCAGGTCAGGGAGCGCCTCTGAAGGATAACTCTTAGAACTGTGACTGTGACTCTTTCTCCTGTGCCCTTGCATGTTCTGGAGACCCAAGAAAAGAATGTTGACTATTGGAAGTCTTGTATGTAGGTGCGAGAAGCTCTCCAGCATGTCCCTGGCAAGTATGAAGATTTCCTTCAGGTCATCTATGAATTTGAGTCAAGTACCCAGAGGCAGACGGCTGTGGATCTATACAAAAGCTTGCAAACCCTACTCCAAGACTGGCCTCAGCTCTTGAAGGACTTTGCTGCCTTCCTGCTTCCTGAACAAGCTCTGTCCTGTGGACTGGTAAGTAGATACGCAAAGATTGCACAGCCGACTCTAGACAGAGGCAGACAGGGCCTGAATACAGTCAAGTCAGATAGTTCCAGTCTTCTGATTCTTTCGGGTCACCCGCACCCCATTTTACAAAGTCTTCTCAGGTCTTTCTCTTTCCAGTTCTATCCTCCCATCTATTTACAGAGTGTTTTCTGTAATACCAGTAGAGACCTCCATAAGTCATATTCTTCCCTCTCTCCTCACTGGTGAAAAGTATCTTTTTGGATTTTTTTCTCCCTTTTTTGAGACAGTCTCTGTGTATCCTTGGTTGGCCTGGAACGCACAGTGTAGAACGCACAGTGCAGACCAGGTTAGCCTTGACCTCACAGAGGTCCTCCTGCCTCTGCCTCCCAAGTGCTGGCATTAAAAGGCATGTGCCACTATGTCTTAGCTCTTTCTCTTACTAAATATTTGTTGAGTGTCAGGCAAACACATAGATACTATGACTTTAGTAGTTAAAAAAAATTAAGATTTCTGCCTTCTAAGAGCTTTCATTTTCTTTTTCTTTTTCTTTTTCTTTTTTTTTTTTTTGGTTTTTTGAGACAGGGTTTCTCTGTGGCTTTGGAGCCTGCGCGGGAACTAGCTCTTGTAGACCAGGCTGCTCTCGAACTCACAGAGATCCGCCTGCCTCTGCCTCCCGAGTGCTGGGATTAAAGGCGTGCGCCACCACCGCCCGGCTTTCATTTTCATGAATAAAGTCTGTAAAATATGTAGATTATAAAAATAGTCACATATGTAATACATAATCCTGTATGGTGATACTTTATAGAACACTAGAATAGAAAAGAGAGCACTCAGGAAACTGAGGCAGAAGGATTGCTGCTGCTTCATGGCCAGCCTAGGATTCATACTTTTTCAAGATCCTGGGGGACATAATGAATTCCTGCCCTAAAAAAAAATTAATTAAAGCAACAATTTGAAGCCTAAGAGTTGAAATGGGAGAAATAGCAAATTGGGCTTGTACTTGAAAGGCAGAGACAGAAGGGGATGGGTGGAGACTGGGAGGGAGGGAGAAGGAGCAGAAGTCAGTCGTTCTAGACTTCTTGTTCCAATAGGTAGAAATATGAGTGAAGGGAATTGTCGTGGCATTCTGATAGATTTGTGATCATTTGATGGTTAATTGTGAATAAAATGTCCACCTTCATTCTGACATCATTGTGATGATTGAATGAACATATGTGCAAAAGTAATTTGCAGGGCTAGACAGATGTCTCTGAGGTTGAGAACACTGGCTGCTCTTCCAGAGGTCCTGAGTTCAATTTCCCATGTGGTTACATGGTGGCTCACAACCATCTGTAATGAGATCTGGTGTCCTCTTCTGGCGTCCGAGCATACATGCAGGCTGAATACTGTATACTTTATAAATAAATCTCCTTTACTTATTTGAGACAATTCTCATTGTGTACCCCATGCTGACCTTGATCTTAGAATCCTCTTGTCTCAGTCTCCTACTCTCATGCAAGAGATGCTTGTCTGTTGAGTCACTCATTTGCATCTTAATTTCACAGGTTGGTAATTCTTAGGATCCCACAATTGGCTGTTAAGATTTTAAATAGAATTCAGTCATAATCTGTGCCTCTGGCCCATTGTTTAGTTCTTCTCAGGGCCTTCAAGTTCTGATCCAGCTGCGTACTGATTCCTTTCTCGTCTTCCTTCCCTTTGGTAGTTTGAGGAGCAGCAGGCTTTTGAGAAGAGTCGTAGATTCCTTCGGCAGCTGGAGATCTGTTTTGCAGAGAACCCCTCCCAGCACCAGAAGATTATCAAGGTCCTGCAAGGCTGTGCAGATTGCCTTCCTCAGGACACCACTGAGGTACTCCGTCTGCCTATTTAGTTATGTGTATGAGTGTTTTATGTACATGTATACATGTGTGCCACATGCTGTCCTGGCTTCTGGAGAGGTTAGAAGAGGACATTGGACTTTTTGGAAGTTGAGTTACAGATGGTTGTGAACTACTATCTTGTCCTGGGAACCTAGCCTGGGTCCGTTGCAAGAGCACTAGGTCCTCTTAACTGCTGAGACCTCTCAAGCCCCCTTTCCTGCTTCCTTTTCATCATCCTTTCTCTCTCTACCTAATGTATTCTGTGTCTTTTCCCTCTGGAGTATCATAAACTAAGGCAGAAAGAGTGTTTCCTACTTTGCTACAGTCTGAAGCCCAGGGACATGGAAGAATGGCTACTGGATTCCAGAGCCTGATTGACCCTCAGTACACTGGAAGGGATTTTGAAGAAAGTGGGTGGGTGAAGAAGGCTTTGGACTCCTCATTTGTTTCTTCAAGAGACCAATAAGGCAGGAATGGAAAGTACTGTCATTGGGAATTGCATTTATGATCAGTGTACTTCCTCCCCACCCGACTCCCACCCCTGTAGCAAGCAAGCAGGGAAATGCTTTAGAATTTTTAGCTATCAAAAGTAGTGGCACACACCTTTAATCTCAGCATGCAGGAGGCAGAGACAGGTGGATCTCTGTGAGTCCCAGCCCAGCCTGGTCTACAGAGAAAGTTCCAGAACAACAAGGAGTACACAAAGCCTGTCTCGAAAAAATGAGAATGGGCCAATGAGACGGTTTAGGTGATAAAGTTGTTTGCTGCCAAGCCTTTATTCTGTACGAATAAAACTTGGGAGTCCGATATTGGGGTAATAACCCGAATGTCCAGAGAAGCAGCAGAATAGCAACCAGTTACCTCCTACCTCTCTCTCGTTCCTCCACTCAGAAAGGCCTAGTCCCTCTCCAAGCCTTGCCCTTTACTTCCCGCCATCTGTCCTCAGTCCTCCAAAACATCAAAGATTAATTTTGGTCAGTTAGTAGCTAGTTCTGCCCTCTGATTCAAAACAAACTTTATTGTCAGTCTCGGGAGTATCAGAATGCAATCAAAATATCACAAAACACCTGATGATAAATTCAATCCCTGGGGCTCCTGTGAGAACTGACTATCTTTCCTAGGTATGTACTGGTCTCTGTGCACTTACTGCTAAGCCGTAAGATCTGAGTTTGATCCTTGGGAGTCCTTTGACTCCCACAGGTGTGCTGTAGCTTGTGTCCATCCACATCCACACACAGACGCAGACAGACACACACACCAAATAACAAATAAATCCTTGTAATCTAAAAATAAGATACTTAAAAAAGCTTTTCTGCCTATAGAAGGCAGACTATGGGTACATTTGGGATTGGTTTGACCGCAGTCTAGTAAGACTCTCTAGATGTCTTCTTAGCCTTCCCAACTTTCTTCAGCTTAAGACACAGATGTGGCAGCTCCTCAAAGGCCATGACCACCTACAGGATGAATTCTCCATCTTTTTTGATCATCTGCGCCCAGCAGCTAGCCGGATGGGTGACTTTGAAGAGATCAACTGGACTGAAGAGAAAGAGTATGAGGTACAGGCCCTGAGGTGGTCAAGGGGAAGGCTGTCTGTGGGAGGGTTTGGCCAGTCTGCCTAGTACCTCCAATTCTTGTTTAGTTTGATGGCTTTGAAGAAGTGATCCTCCCTGATGTAGAAGAGGAAGAGGAACCTGCTAAGGTGTCCACAGCCTCAAAGAGCAAGAGGAGAAAGGAGATTGGGGTCCAGAATCATGATAAGGTATACATGGTTTTGGGAAATACCTGCTTTTCATGAATCAAGCTTTGGATTAAACTCTGCATATATCCATGGTATATATAGGACAGCTCACAGTGTTAGGGTTGGAGATGATCACGGGGAACAACCCAAAGGTGAGGCTGCTGTGGAGAACCTGATACTTCATGATGCCATGTACTTCAACACTTAGAGGCCGAGGCAGGGGTATTGCTGCAAGTTTGAAGCTAGCCTGGCCTAGCTATATGGTGAACCTCATATCAGATATGGGAACAAAACAAAACAGATTGTAGTTCATGCTTTTCTCCCTAGCTTGGCGCTACCCTTTTTCTTACCTTTGGGTTTTAATTTTTCAATTTTGCCCATGGAAGGAAATAGAACCCTCTAACAATAAACGTAGCAGTTGTGTTACTGTGTGGCAGCATGTGGATTATTAATTAGCTCGTGTAATTTTCATGGTAATCCTGAGGAAAGTTTTATTTATATGACTAAAGAGCCAAGAGCCAAGAAAAGCTAATGCCAGAGTGACTTTGTCAGTGTCCGGGCTGGGACACTGACGCAGGTGACTTAGTTCTAGCTCTAGAGTATGCTCATACTCAGTACCAGTGGTTAAAAGTCCTTGACCCCAAGCCTGATGACTAGAGAGAGTTTGGTCACCAGACTTATATGGTCAGGCTGTTCTCTGACCTTTATATACTTTGGGGGAGAGAGAGGGAGCTACACATTTGTGAAGGTCAGAGAACATTTGGATACCTCATGCCTGGCAACGTGTTCCTTTAGCCACTGAGCCATCTCACTAGCCCAAGAGATGGTCTTTTTGTTGTTTTGTGTTTTTGTTTTTCCAAGAGAGGGTTTCTCTTTGTAGCTCTAACTGTTCTAAAACTCACTCTATCGGCCGGGCTGGGCTCAAACTCAGAGATGCACCTACCTCTGCCTCCCAAGTGCTGGGATCAAAAGTGTGCCTTGGCTTTATTAAGTGAAGAGTCACTATACAAAGCCATTTAGAGAGCACACAGGGAGACAGAAAGTCAGTTATCTGGATCTCACTTTTCAGATCTCAAAGTCTGAATTATGGCTGTCCGAGGCTTGTGGGCTGCTAGGATACTGCTTTCTTTGGATCATTGTAGGTTCTTTCAGGATTCACGACAGGCTGAAGTTAAGATTGGGTCAGTGACCTCCAGGGTGATTAGGTGGTACATTAGAAAAAGAGTGGGAGGGACATTCATAACTAAGGCCTCTCAACTCAGTTCTGTTTCTTGGTTCTGAAAATATTTGGCAGCTAATCAAGCTGGGGTATCTTGTAGGAGACTGACTGGCCTGAAGTGACCAAGGACTGCTCCTGTTCCTGCCATGAGGGAGGTCCTGATTCTAAGGTGAAGAAAAGCAAGAGGAGAAATTGTCATTGCAGCAGCAAGGTGAGGCAGGTTCTTGGTGTGCTGGGACTGCCTAGGCCATACTGTGCAGATGCTCATTTCTTGTTATTTGTATATTTGGTTTTGTTTGTTTTGGTTTTGTTTTTGAGATACATAGCCTAGGCTGTTTTCGAACTCACCATGTAGATGAGGCTGGCCTCAGAGACATATAGCCTGGCTATATTCTGCCCTGCTATAGGTCAAAGCAACTTTATTCATTAACCAATAAGAACAACACATATACAGAAGGACATCCCACATCATCAAGTTATTTGGGCTAAAAGCTTAGCAGAGTAAAGCCAGGTAGGAAATCAGAACAGAGATAGAGAGAAAAAGGTAGGCAGAGTCAGAGATGCCATGTAACTGCTAAAGGAGACAGATACGGGAACTTTACCTGGTAAGCCACAGCCTCGTGGCAATACATCAAATAATAGAGATGGGTTAATGTAAGATGTAAGTGCTAGCTAGGAATTTATGCATAAGCCATTGGTCAAGCAGTGTTGGAATTAATACAGTTTCCGTGTGATTATTTGGGTCTGGGCTGCCGGGAAATAAACAACCAGACTTATTAACTCTTATATCTTACATCTTAACCCATAATTTTTGTCTGTGTTAGCCACAGACATTTTGCTTCCTCTGTGCCTGGGTAACAGCTGCAGACTGACTCCTCTTCTGAGAACTATACTTCCTGCCCGGCTACTGGCCAGTCAGTGTTTTATTGAAATACAAGACCATTGTCCCACAGCACTACGGTTATATTTTGCAAGTTTTTTTTGTTTATTTATTTATTTATTATGTATACAATATTCTGTCTGTGTGTATGCCTGCAGGCCAGAAGAGGGCACCAGACCTCATTACAGATGGTTGTGAGCCACCATGTGGTTGCCGGGAATTGAACTCAGGACCTTTGGAAGAGCAGGCAGTGCTCTTAACCACTGAGCCATCTCTCCAGCCCTATTTTGCAAGTTTTTAAAGAGAGTCTTTGATTTGAACATGGTGGTCCACCCTTGTAATCACAGCACTTTGTAGGCATAGACAAGAAACCGGGAAATAAGACACTATATAGCATGTTCCAGGCAGCCAGGGCTACACAGAGACCCTGCCTCAAAAAAAAAAAAAAAACAAAAAAAACAAAAAAACAAAAAACAAGTGGCTTGCCGGGTGGTGGTGGTGCACGCCTTTAATCCCAGCTCTCCGGAGCAGAGGCAAGCGGATGGATCTCTGTGAATTCGAGGCCAGCCTGGTCTACAAGAGCTCGTTCCAGGACAGGCTCGAAAGCTACAGAGAAACCCTGTCTCAAAAAACCGAAAAACAAACAATCAAACAAAACAAGTGGCTGGCGAGACTGCTCGGCAGTTAAGAACCTGTGAGCAAAACAGACTAAATATATCTTTAGGTCCTCCAGAGTGAGTTGTTGTCAGAACAAACGCAGTCCTCATAAGTGGAGGAGCCCTAGCCTAGGTACCTAGAAGCATGTTGGCTACCTTGCTGAATAGCAACACAGGCTTCACCTTGGAGGGGCCTGAGACATGGGAAGATCAGAACATTGTTAACTCAGAGAGTCACCCTTGCAGGTTTGTGACAGCAAATCTTACAAGAGCAAGGAGCCCCTGGAGTTGGTGGGTAGTAGCCCCCTCCAAGAGGCAAATTCTGTGCCTGGAAATAAGGAAGGAGGACAAGGCAAGGACATGTTGGAAGAAGAAGCCCCGGAGGAGCAGGAGAATATTGATTTGACTCAGATTAGGACTGGCAGGACCACCAGAAAGGGAGAGACACCCATTCCAGGTAAGTAACCTGACTCCAAGCTTTGCCTTTCCCTCCTTCCTCCTCAGCCTCCTTTTCCACAGTGCAGGAAACTTGATGAGCCTAGCTGAAACACCTTTCCAGGGATGAGCTGACATGAAGACTATGGAGATCCCTTCTCCCTTCCTTCACACATAGTTAAGCTTGTTAAAACGCCAGGCAGTGGTGGCACACACTTTTAATCCCTGCACTTTGTTCCAGGACAGCTTGGTCTACAGAATGAGTTCTAGGACAGCCAGGGCTAAATTATCTCAATTCCTGAAGTCGTCTCCTAGTCTTGTATCCTCCCCATTAGCGTTCTAAGAACCATGCCCTCCTTTGCTGAGTGACTCCATCACTTCCCCAAGTCTCTCCTATGAAACTGTGTTCCAGTAGCTCCCCAGTGGCTTGCGGTTTTCAGTGTATCCCCTGATCCCCATGTTCCTCCTAAGCAGGGTCGACAGTAGGGAGTACCGTGCTGTGCTCTGCACAAGTGACTCTCATGGAGCAGCCCTTGGAGGGCTCAACCCTCTGCTCACCACAGACTCCGGGGCCTCCTCCTCAGACTGGAGTTGAGCTCTCCTCTGTCAGGAGAAACCAGGCTGGGCCTCAAGTTGTCTCCTGCCTTGGTATATCCACCATACTTCCCAGAGAGGGTGAGGACATGAAGGCTTCTGCTAATTCAGAGACTGTTGTGCCACTCCCAGATGCATCAGAAACTGAGAAACTGCCAAGCACTGTGGAGATCCCCGCTTCCCTCCCAAGTCCTGTTTCTTCCAGGAGCAGAGACACAGGGAGAAGACACATACATGGGAAAGTATGTACTCAGAGCTGGCTACTAGAGAGCCGAGTGGAGGCTCCTATCTGTGGGGCTTCGTCAGGAGTTGGTGCCTCAGAGGTCACTCCCAAAGCTGAAGACAGCGGAACACAAGGCAAAGGTGCAGAGGGGGGTCTGCCAAAAGCCTCAGAAGCTACTGTCTGTGCCAACAACAGCAAGGTCAGCTCCACTGGGGAGAAGGTGGTATTGTGGACAAGGTAGGTAAAGACAAGCTGTGTTTGCAGAGTGTAACACAGGTCCAAAGTGGTCCTCAGGCCTAACTATGCTGCCTGGCTTACAGGGAGGCCGACCGCGTGATTCTCACCATGTGCCAGGAACAGGGCGCACAGCCCCACACCTTCAGCAGCATCTCTCGGCAACTGGGGAACAAGACCCCTGTTGAGGTGAGGCAGAGCGGGTCGTAGGGTGATGGGGAACAAACGCCGGAGGATGGGACCAATGGGGTTTACAGTCATAAGGGACTTTTAAGGCAATAACTGGTTCTTTTAAAGCTTGGCCTGAGGAAAGGCTTGGCCTATCAGGGTAGTGGGTCTGTTGTTGTTTTCTTTGGAGATGATTTTCACTATGTGCTTGGCTGCCCTTGAATAATATAGATTAGGCTGGCCTTGAATTCAGGAATCCTCCTGATTTGTGGAATTAAAGATGTGTATCACCGAGTCTGGCAAAAAGGTTCTAGTTTTGTTACCAGGGAAGACTTATGTTTGTGGCATTCGCCTATTTGTACAGAAGACAGAACCTTTGGTCTTACTCTGTATAGTAAGTGGGTGCCAAGTTCATTGTAAGCAGACTGGAACCGTGAGCCCAACCCTTTTCCTTTGCTAGGTTTCCCACCGTTTCCGAGAACTCGTGCAACTCTTCCACACAGCCTGTGAGGCCAGCTCTGAGGATGAGGATGATGCCACCAGCACCAGCAATGCAGACCAGCTCTCTGACCGTGGGGACCTGCTGTCTGAAGAAGAGCTGGATGAATGAAACCCTGGGAAGGTATGGGTTTCATCTGCCAAGACCAACCCAAAAGCCCTCTGTACAAGGGTGGTTGTACTTGACTCATGAAGACCTTGAACACTTTTTGTAGAGTTATGGACAGAACCAGCTGGGAGATGGCTCTGCGGCCTGTGTCTCTCTCTCAGGGACTTCAGTGAAGACCTTACAAACACATTCTGTAAATAGCATTGGTGGAGAATGGGGCTTGGCTCTTTTGTGATCTTGCTGTTTTTAAATGTACAAATGCATATGTCTTGCAACAATCCCAACACACTGGGTTCCTGCACCCGGCAGCTTTTATTACAAATTATCTCCCAATACCCTTCCCTGGAACATCAGTTTGAAAGGCTGTTACCCTCCTGGTAACACTGGGCCAGGCTGTGTAAGTCCTGAAGCAGCTCCTCCATGTCATCCTGCTCCACCCCAGCGTCCATGAAGCTAGCCCAGCGCCGCAGGTCAAGTCTGGCAAGCTCTTCAGCCAAGTCTCCCAGGGTGTTGTGTAAGGATGAACATGAGCGCAAGGCTCCAAACACAGGGATGCTCTGCACTGCTGCAGAGGGAGAGAAAAGGGTTGCTAAGTGAACTGGAGTCTACCCTGGGACTTGGTAGATTGTAAAGGACAGCAGTGTGTGCTGTTGCCCTAGTCCGCCAGCACTCTCGAGGGGGGACACTCAACTGTGAACTTTCTGTTTAACACTTTTAATTCAAAGACAAAGAGTAAAACTGCTCACGTGCGGCTCAAGTGTTAAGCTTCTCCATATCCTACCTGCGCCCTTGGGGGGGCCATCCAGGGCCAGCCCCTTGTGACTGAAGCTGGAGAAGAGGTGTGGGTAAGGAGGAGCCACTCTGCAGGGAGTCAGCAGCAGATGTGATGAGCTGCAGGCAGAGAGTGGTGACTCAGCACAGTGGCAGAGGCCGCTGGCAGCCTGAGGAAAGGGCAAGTGCCAAACTGACCTTAAGACTCTAGGGTGCTGCTGTTGTAAATACTGGGCCAAGACTTCTTCTCCAGAGGCACACGCATGGAGAGCCGAAGGCAAAGGTGTCCCTGGGTTGAGCTTACTGCCAGAACAAAGGCAAACCCACATATACTTCGGCTGTATGAATGGGAGCTAAGAATTCTTACATCCTCAGACCATCAGCTGGGTCAGTGCAGAGTTTGTATTAATGTGAGGCAGGGATGGCGGTCGGAAGAAAGCATACCGTCAGGAACAAAGACCTAAGCAGGTCTCACAGGGCCTCTAATAACCCGGTCTTTACCTGGTGTGACTCGTTCTGTCTATACCCCTGAGCACCACTGACTGGGCAAAGCATTGGCTTCCAGCAGAATCCCCACAAGCAGAGAGTGGGGTCCATGGGATGGTTCCTCCAAGCTGTCCCAGGATGTCAGGAAGGGACTGGCCTGGATCCAGTGGGAAGGGGATGACTGCTTCTGCTGTCACCACCTACAGACCAGGAGGTGTCAGGTTACAGAGTCTTCCCCGGGTTCTGGCCAGGCCTTCAGAAAGCTGCTTGCTTACCTTTTTCCCAGAGAAACTTAGCAGATCAGCCAAATGAGCCATGGGAACCATGGAGGAACGCAGACGGAAGGGAACTGTGACTGTGTCCAGGGCTGTAGCAAGAATGGCACTACAGTGGAAGGGCAGAGTGGCCTGTCAAGTGGGACAGGAGGGGAACACTGGGTGTGGGAAACACATCAAGGGCAGAGATGTAGGGAATGAAGTAAGGCTGTTCGTCCTGAGGCCGGATAAACATGAGGTGTTAAGAGGTCAGGTTTAAGGTGGGAACCCAACTTGGTGTTAAAAATGATTCCTGAGTATGTGTTGGGTGCTAGGTTCAATCCCTAGCAACACACATACACATGGCTGGGGTGGGGGTGAGAGAAGAAGCAGAGCCACAGTAATAGAGGCTACATAAACTGAGCTTTGAGCCTTACATCATAATGTAGGTAAGGGAAGTTGACAGGTGGCTTGGGTCGCAGGCCCAGGTGCCCTCCCAGGGATAAGGGACAGACAAAAGAGCTGTAGCCGGTCAGGTGCACCAGACCAAATGCTGTGTTTAGGAGACGATAGATGTTTTTCTGGGGCTCCTGGTAAAAGAAATGAGAGTGGGGCATAATTTCCTTAGTGGGGTCCTCTCCTTCCCACCAACTCTGCTGCTTTTCTTCCAGCTTCCACTCACCCCAAGACTGTGGGGAGCAGGGAGTAGACCCCACGTTATTACTCCTCGTCCTGAATACTCATCTTGTAGTAGCTCTGCAGTCTTAGCGCCTACTCCAGAGAAGCCATCGTGCAGGTCACACAGGATCTGGAAGCCCTGCAGAGGGAAGGTCAGCAGAACGCAGACTGGAGCATGAGACAAGCGTCTAGCCCAGCATCTGCATTGTCACATAGCTACCTGCAAGTAGTCACATTCCTCCACATAGAAATGTAGTCTGTCCTCCAGCTCCTCCAGGTACCTGGGTTCCTTCAGGATACTCTCCCCTTGTCCAAAAGCCTCCAGGCGACCTGTTTCACTACCAGAGATCACTGTGATAAAACCCCAGTCCTGCCCTCAACTCCTCAGTCTGCTGTTCTGGAGGAGGGCAGGTGAGATGGAGTCTCCATACCCATCATGGTTGTACTTCTGAATCACACAGACGCTCCGCGGATGGAGATGCACTCTGAGGAAGTCTGACCAGACTGTGGGATAAATGGTTTTGGATTTGTACCAGGGAAGACTGGTGGGCAGCCTGAGGAAAGAGCAGATGAGCTGTACCTTCCCCAGAGCCCCTGCTCTGTTCGGTCTCCAGAATCAAGGAACATCTCACCTTTGCCATTTTGGATACGTTTGGCCCTCCAGACACCATCAGTACTTAGCACTCCCTGGGAGGGGTGAGAAAAATGACATTTAGTTCTAAGAAGTTCCTGCCCATTTAGAGCCAAAGGTGCTTTTTCCAAAGTCGAATGTTTCTAAGGTATTTATAGTGGCTAGACGCCTCCTTTTCTGCCTTACTACTTTGCCTGTGGTAGGTTTCAAGGTTTAGGGCAGAGCCCGCATCACCTCTGCACTCAGAAGGTCCTGGAGGTTAGGGTTCTTTGGGTACTCTTCTCTGTGTGTGGTGAGCTTCCCTTGCCTGAAAAAGAGTGGAGATGAAGTGAAAAAATGTAAGTTTGATGCTCTCTCCAGGCTTTTATGTTTCTGCGCTGGCCCTCCCCCTTTCCTACGTCAGACACACACCATGCTACTGCAGCCTCTAGCTGCCGGTCCTTGTAGAGGCCACCTTCTTCCTTTAGTGAATTCAGACTGCCTGCACAGAGATGAAAGACAAGGTCAAAGCCTACCTAGAGCATCATCTTCCCCCAGACAACCTGATCACCTGTCAGGTGATGTGTGGTGGCAGTCTCTCTGCACTTGGCAAAACTTTTTGTTTTGCTTTTGAGATAAGGTCTCCTTACGTATCCCTATCAACTATGTAAACCAGGTTGGCCTTGTACGCAGAGATCTACCTGTCTCTGCCGCGATTAAAGGTGTGCCCAACTGCGCCAAGCACTGCACTTGGCTTTTTAAAGTATACTTGGATATACGCTAGATGGATGGGGAATCTGGACTCCATCTTTCTGTTGGTAGCCCTGGCTCTGCCCATTCCAGAGTTGAATAGTCTGGTCTTCCGGTGTCCTCTGGGGGCTTGTCCCCTGTGCGGGTTCTAAGTGAATTAATGCTAGGGCCTCACAAGCAAAACGGGAAAACTTGGCTGAGCTCCGCCACTACTTCACCTTTCAGATCCATCAGGATGAGTCGCGGCGTATAGGTTTCCTGGCCATGCAGGGTCCGGCCGGTTCGGTACAGGACGTCGGGGCACAGTTCCCCCGGTGACGAGTCGCCTTCGGTCTTAAGTCCCAGCGCAGCATCCTGCAGAGTGCAGAGTGGGGTGAGAAGGAGGGGCACGGCCATGTACCTTCCGTAGGGAGCGCCAGGCCGCCACTCGTATCCTGACCTGCTGGTTCCACCAGTGTGCCCCGACAAAACCAGCGAAGTGTCCTAACTGCAGCGTGAGCACCTCGCGGGCCCCGCCCGCCATACCGCCGCCGCTGCTCACCGCTCCACTGCTGCCCCGGGGGGCGGGCCCCGCGCCCTATTGGCTCTTGAGCACGTGCTTTCCCGTTGGCTACACGTTAGCTCCGGCGTACGGCTGGCGCCCGCCCCGCCTCTTCCTCTCCTGGGTAACCGGAAGCTGCGCGTCCTCGCTGGTGCCGCGCCATTCCCCCTTCCGCTGCTAGGGCTCCTGTTCTTGCCAAGGTTATGGAAGTTTCTCACACTTGTTTCTGTCAGTCTTCTCGCAGATGCCTCCCTCTCCTAACTAGTAATTCTCTAGAGGAAAACAAAACAAAACAAAACTTGACGAGGAACTCGATGCTCCACTGACTCCTCCCAGTCTAAGGTCCCAGCCTGTCTAAACCAGTGAACTGGGCAATGGGTCATCTGTCTGCTTCTGTTACGTTATGGAAAAGATTTTTGCATTTTGCATGTACATATTGTTCATTTGCACTTCTGTGCTTATTTATTTGCTTCCTTATTTAGGTTTTTCGAGACAGGGTTTCTTTATAGCTTTGGAGCCTGTTCTGGAACTCGCCTGTAGAACAGACTGACCTCGAACTCACAGAGATCTGCCAACCTCTGCCTCCCAAGTGCTGGGATTAAAGGCGTGCGCCACCCCGCACCCTGAGCCTTTACTTTCTTTTTAATTTGATTCATTACTTGGGCAGCTTTTTGAGACAGGCTCACTGTTTAGCCCCAGGCTGGCTTCCTGAAAAAGGCATGTGTAACTAATAAGGGTTGGGATATTGCTTTGTGTATTTATAAGCTTTTTTTTTTTTTTTTTTTTTTTTCCGAGACAGGGTTTCTCTGTGGCTTTGGAGCCTGTCCTGGAACTAAGCTTTTTTCTATATCCAGAGGACAAAGGATTTCCAAACCACATGTGATGGCACAACCCTGTTATCCTGTTCTTGAAAGTGGAGGGAAACCAGTTCAATCCTTAACTCCGTATCAAGTTGAAGGCCCACTTGGACTACATGACACCATGTCTATGGCCAAAACAAACTCAAGGAAACATTGTCATTCCCGAGTGTCCTGCTTATATTTTTTTTTGGGGGGGGGGTGCGAGTATCTGGTATTTATAGCAGTACACTATTTAGGACATAAATTTATTGCTAGTAAAATGTACAGAGAATACCTCCTACTGAACAACATTTAGCTTTTATTTGGTGGCTTGGGATGATCAGCTTCTAATATTTACTTGTGTGTGTGCTATGTGCATGTCAGACAGCAAGTAGAGGGGTTGGTTCTGTACTGCCAATGTGGGTCCTCCCCCAGGTTCAAACTCTTTTTGAGGCTTGGCAGCAAGCACCTCTTACACTGAGCTCTCTGCCTGGGACCATTTCTTTATTCATACTTACATTTTTATTTGGAGGCTCTTGTGGGAATCCTTTTACTGGGAACGTCTCCTACTCCATTCTTGTACGTATAAGCAATGTTGAATGATCATCTTTTCTTTCAAACTCAATAAAACAAATTTTGTGCTTGTGTGGTTGTTTCTGTGTGACTCTGAGACTATCTCCCATACAGAGTAGGACCCTGTTAGAAACAGACGGCTGTGGTGAGCTTACAGCCCATCAGCTACAGATGAGCAGCGGGTGTCAGCCCCTCTGGCCCCTAGCTGCTGGTGGCTGCCTGCTTGTCATCTTGAAACTAACTGAAACCAACCTACTTTCCCGTGACCCGAGAAAGAATGCAGTTTATATAAGCCTGTCTCTAACCAGAGAGGTGGGGAGTGCACGAAGGGAAGGAGGCTGGCCCGGCACGTGGCAGAAGAGGACACCTTTTGGTGTGTGGGGTGACATAGGTATCCCTATCCTGAACTCTGTGTGGTCTATCCCACTTTCCACGGAAGACTTAGAAGCCTTCCGCCATTTGTTGCAGCTGGAGATGCCTCAGTCATTAAGCTCACTCATTGCTCCTACAGGGGACCCAGCTTTGGTTCAAGCACTCATGTGGATCAATGCCCTCTTCTGATAGCCATTGTTATTTCATGCATGTGATGTACATAATACTCATATACATACAGTACATACATCTGATGAAAATGTTGGAGCTGGAGAGATGTGGTAGTGCTTTAACTCTTCCGTCACTGGGACCAGGGCAGCTCAGAATTCTTGTAACTTTCTCCAGCCCCAGGGCAACTAAAAGCACAGGGTACACATGACATACACTAGCATAGTCACGTAGACCTCTGAGGACACACACTGAACATAGACATGACATACAGTAACATGGTCATATAAATCTGAGGGCACACTAATGTAGTTTTTCTGTCCTGTGTCCCTTTCTGCAGAATTGTGTATTAAAAACCATTTTCCCTCCTCTCGTAAATTCGATTTAGTCCCAACTATCTTAGTTCGAACTCTTCTGAGTCCAAGCTGGGGAAGCAGTGAGTTTATTGAACCTCCTCACAGAGCATGTATGAGGAGTTGTTTACTAAAGGTCAGGGCATGGTTGACCCCTCAGCCTCACCCAGCCTGGGTCATCCTGTCCCGTGTGCCCCGCCCCTACATTCCTGCAGATTGTATGCATTTTCCAGACCCAGAGGACAATGCAGTTGTGACAGAATTACATACGAATAGCTGGGGCCAGCTATTAGGACTTCAGGTGGGGACTCCCTAGGGACTAACAGTGGGTTTGTTGAGATCTCTTACAAGGCACAGGTCATTTTATTAGTATGAAGAAAAAAACCAAAACATTTGCCGGTTTGAGCCTGGTAAGGGCTCCTGTTTCCTGAAAATTTAACCCTCTCCTGCCAGTTAGCTAACACCATCAGGTTGTCAAGTCTAGTTCTCACTACCGGGATCAGATGGGGAACGAGTACAGCCATGGCAAGGGGATGCTGAGGATGTGAAGATCAACTGCAGCTTCCTGGTCCAGTCTCTCGCGCCTGAGTTCTCTAGAGCTTAGCTACCCCGCCTCCTCTCCAGCGCTGTCCATTGCATTTCAGCTTTGCCCCAGTCAGAGCAGTCCAAGTAGTGCAAATCAAGGCCAGAGACCCAGTCAGAACTAGGCCAGGGACAAAAAGAGACAACTATTTTAATCGGTGCTTGCTAACTTGGTTTGGGTCCTTTTTTTAAAAAAAATTATTTATTATGTATACAATATTCTGTCTACATGTATGCATGCAGGCCAGAAGAGGGCACCAGATGTCATTACAGATGGTTGTGAGCCACCATGTGGTTGCTGGGAATTGAACTCAGGACCTTTGGAAGAGCAGGCAATGCTCTTAACCACTGAGCCATCTCTCAGCCCTTGGTTTGAGTCTTAGCACACCCTTTTTGCAAAACAAATTACTTTGTTGTGCTACTTTTGCTTGTGTGTTCCTTTATGCAACATTGAAGTTATTCTTTGTTTCTAACCCTGGGAAGCAGCACTTCTACAACAGGGGTGCTACAGGTCAAAGGGGAAACCTGAGCTACACACAGCTCAGGCCTGATCTTTTCATACAGCAGTAATTTGTTATGTGGACTTTTGTTTATTCCAGTTTCAGACTTTAAATGCTGCGGTCTTAGGCCGAAGAGACGGCTAAGCAGTGAGAAGCATGAAGTGCTGAAGACTCCAGCTTCAGCCATCACAGGTACCTGGGCTCATACCCCCACACATGCAAACACATAAGGAAACATAACAAACATGAACCTTGGAAATACTTCTTAGGTCCTGATGTGTTGCTGTGGAATAGTCCTTTTGTGCACTATAAAGATTTATCTCTCCAACTGCTTTATTAAAAATCTTAGTGCCCGGTAGCCAGGCAGGAAGTATTGTCAGGACCAGATTAAGGATGCTGGGAGGAAGAAGGACAAAGTCAGGAGTCACCACAGATGCAGAGAAGCAAGATGGACATGCCATACTGAGCTGAGAAAAAGTGCCAAGCCACATGGCAAAGCAAAAATAATAGCAAGTTAGTTAGATAGAGAGCCTGAGTTATCGGCTGACATTCATAATGAATACAAGCCTCAGTGTGTTTACTTGGGAGCTGCTGGCAGGACAGAAACGTCTGTTTAAAGTATGTGTTCACAGTAACACCAAAGAAAGCAGTGACGGTGCAGACTCTCTCAGAAAACCATCCAAATAAAACTGTCCCATCCGGGACAGGAGGAACTTCCTGGCTGTGAAGAGTTGCCGGCTATGTGAAGTGCTCACGGCACCCTGGGAGTTAGCATTACTGTCACCACTACACAGGGTCGAACAAGAAACGCAAATGGCTAATAAGCGGGAAATCTGGAAATATACTGAATTCTCACTGAGCATGGTATATATATCCTCCACACTGGTGGAGGCAGGAGAATTCTGAATTGCCTACAGAGAAAGTTCTGGCAGTCTGGGCTACATGAGATGGCAAAGTGTGTAATGGAATTTGCCACATGACATGGCAAGCCTGACATGTAGCAATATTTTGTTTGTATCTAACAGATAAAGCTTGCCTGAAGGCAAGGGCCAGGCGGTGGTGGCACACGCCTTTAATCCCAGCACTCGGGAGGCAGAGGCAGGAGGATCTCTGTGAGTTTGAGACCAGCCTGGTCTACAAGAGCTAGTTCCAGCGCAGGCTCCAAAGCCACTGAGAAACCCTGTCTCGAAA
>JAQHUG010000236.1:1118964-1148578 GCA_028555095.1 Dicrostonyx torquatus | reverse complement strand
AGGAGAGCATCCTATGTGGGCTACCCAGGAGAGCATCCTATGTGGGCTACCCAGGAGAGCATCCTATGTGGCCTACCCAGGAGAGTATCCTATGCGGCCTACCCAGGAGAGCAGCAGGCCTTGTATGTGACAGAATCAGAGCAAACAAATATTCCTACCAGGGTTCTGTCTTCTCTTTTCAGCGTGGTCCTTCCCCAGAGGGCATTGACCCCATCTACTGCTACCAGGAGGCGGAAATGTCCTTCGGAACTCTGGCTCCTGAGCTCCTTCAGCACGATCCCCACGGCGTCCGTGGCGTTCCTTACGCGTGTAATGCCCTGCTCAACAACCTCTCCCAGAGGACTGCCCTTCTCAGTGCTTTCTCTCTTGTTCCAAACATACTTCCCCTGAACTTTTATCTAAGGTAGGCAGAGAAAGAAATGAAACAAGCTGAAGCCTTTCCTGTCAGGATGTTGGGACTCAGACCTCCAAACTCTCTAGCTCTCTTCCAGGAGCTTTTTTTAAATTAAGGGGGTGGATTTGAGACTGGGTCTCATACTTTAGCTCAGGCTGTCCTCCACCATAAGGCAATTACCCTTGCCAGGCAGTGGTGGCACATGCCTTTAATCCCAGCACTGAAGGCAGAGGCAGGTGGATCTCTGTGAGTTCGAGACCAGCCTGGTCTTCAGGAGTTAGTTTTAGGACAGCTAAGGCTGTTACACAGAGAAACCCTGTCTTGAAAACAAACAAACAAAAAAAACAATTACCCTGTCTCAGATTTCTATGTGCTGGGAATAAAGGTGTGAACTACCATGCTTGGCCCTTCTGGCTAAAAAGGTCCAAACAGGGCACTGCCATCACCCTGAGCACCCCATAGTGCTCATAAAAGGTCCAAACAGGGCACTGCCATCACCTTGAGCACCCCATAGTGCTCATAAAAGCCCAAGCTTCAAGTGTACTAGGTAAGTGCTCTCCACTGAGCCACACCAAGCCTTGGCATTCTCATTATTTTCTTTTGCTGTTGTTTTTTATAACAGGGTTTCCTTGTGTAGCCCTGGCTATCCTGGAGCTAGCCCTGTAGACCTTAGAGCCTCTGTCTCTAAGTGTGTGATGAAAGGCCTGAGCTACCACCACCTAGCTGGCATTCACATTCCCTAAAATACCTTTATTTCCTTGTGCATGTGTACATGCATGCATTCATGTGAGGGCACACATGTAGAGAAAGCTTTCTTTTCCCATCACGTGGGCCTCTGGTTTCTAAGTCAGGATGAGGCACAGCGCAAGCGCGCCACCTGCTGAGCTCATCTTGTCAGTGCACGCTTGCCTACGACAGGAGTTTACAGTCTAGAGCTCAATCTAAGATGTCAGAGCGCTGGATATTATGCATTCTGGGGTGAGGCGGAAGGACTGTAAGTTCAAGGTCACCTTGGGGTACATGGTAGGCCCAGCCCAAACGACAAAGGAAATGAAACAAAATAAAATAAGACTGGAATGAAATCTTACTTTCACTTTTCTGGTTTAACTAGAGAAAAACCTTACTGCTGCCCTGTGCTTGTGGACTCCAGGTTCTCCAAGAAACAATAAATCAGTGCAGCTTGTTACTTTATTAGCCACTCAATGAACAGCTTACAGCTGTCAAACTTTAAGCTGTGAGTCCACTGTGAGCTAAAATATTAAAGGGATACAAAATGGCTTATTTATTATTGATCACAATGTCAACTCTCTATAGCACCCAGCTACTCAGGTGCAAAGATGGAATCTGGACAAAGGTCATCCTGTACTGAATTCCTAGCATGCAGTCACCTGGCTCAGGAAGCGCTTATTGGTAGTTTTGAAGTTTTTCAGCCAGGTGGAAGCCTCTAGGGGCTGATCGAAGCGCTGTCTGCTGTAGGTGGACTGCAGAAGCTCCCGGCAGTTCTTCACCCAAAGATGAGCTTAAAAAAAAAAAAGCATAAAAGTGAGGTTACCCAGACCCAGAAAGACAAACACAGCATAAGTGGATATTAGATATAAGACAAAGGATAACCAGCTTACAGTCCACAACCCCAGAGAAGCCAGGAAACAAGGAGAACCCTAAGGGAGACAGACATGGATCCCCTGGGAAGGGCAAGTAGACAAGATCTCTTTAGTAAAGTGGCAGTGTCGGGGAAAGGTGTGGTGGGCAGGGAGGAGAACATGAGGGAGTGGGTAAAGGGCAGAGATGGAGGGCAAGCAAAGAGATGTCTTGATTGAGTGAGCCACTGTAGGGTTAGCAAGAAACCAGGCACTAGGGAAAATCTCAGGAGTCCACTAGGATGGCGCCAGCTAAGAATCTAAGCAATAGCGGAGAGGGGATCTAAACTGCCCTTCCCCTGTATTCAGATTGATGACTCCCTTAATTGTCATCATAGAACCTTCATCCAGTAACTGATGGAAACACATGCAAAGATCCACTGCTAAGCCTCCTCGAGCCCAGTCATAGGGAGGAGCGATAATATGAGCAAAGGGGCCAAGACCAAGATGGGGGACACCTAGAAACAGCTGACCCGAGCTAGTGGGAGCTCACCGACTCTGGACTGACAGCTGGGGAACTAGCGTAAAAAACAAACTAGGTTCTCTGAATGTGGGTGACAGCTGTGTGACTTGTGTATTTTGTGGGCCACTAGCAGTGGAACCAGTATTTATCCCCAGTATATGATCTGGCTTTCTGGAAACCTCTCTGCCTAGCTTAGATACAGGGGAGAGGGCCTTGGTCATGCTTCAAGTGATGACAATCTTTGCAGATTTATTTAAAAAAGAAAACATTAAATTAAAAATAAGTAAATAAAAATTGGCAGTGAGTCAACATGACAGTCCACTCAATATCTTATATATTGATTATAATGTAATGTTCAAAGATCAAGATATAAAGGATCAGTACAACATGACAGCCCACTCAATATTTTATATATTGATTATAATGTAATGTTCAAAGATCAAGATATAAAGGATCAGTCCCCAGTACCATCACACACAAGAAAATACGTCCATATCTTATTTTAATATGTTTCTCTAATTTGAAGAGTCATGCATGGGACTGGAGAGAAGGCACAATGGTCAGGAGCACTGGCTGCCCTTGCATGGAACCCAGGTTCAGTTCGTAGCACCCACACAGCTTCCTTTGCATAGCCCTAGCAGGCAGTCTTGGAACTCAGCATGTAGACCAGGTTGGTCTCAAACTCACAGAGATCAGTCCACCTCTGCAACCCAATTGCTGAGATTAAAGGCATGTGCCACTACCACCCAGAATACTTTTTTCTTTGTTTTTTTGAGACAAGGTTTCTCTAACAATCCTAGCTGTCCTACTCGCTTTGTAGGCCGTGCCAGGCTGGCCTCGAGCTCCCAGAGACCCGCCTCTCTGCTCCCAAGTGCGGGGACTAGGCTGTGCCTCCATCGGCAGGATTGTCGCCAATTTTTAAAGGCACATTAGAAAGTGTGGGTTCACCAACAGTGGACAAGAGACGGCAGATGCCAGTGCGAGGGCTCAGATCCACACTGAAAGACTCTGACTCAAAGTGTGGAGGATTGCGCAGGCTCTGCAGATACTCAAAATAGTAACTTACAGGACAAGTGGTCTGTGTCTGTAGCTGACCCTTGTGGAACGGAGGCAGGAGGGGTTTGTTTCAGTTCAAGAATTCAGAGTTATTGTGGGCACCATAGCATGGCCATGGTCTCTTAGGCAGTCACAGAGAAGATGCACAGGAAGCTCTTACCATCTGGGATATGCAGAACCAGCCAGTCATGTTTTGCACAGAAATGAACAGCATGGCAAAGACTAAGAGTTTTTCCTGTTCCCTTCTCCCCATCTGAAGAGTGTGTTAAAGAAAACACCGTCATGAGCAAGGCCTTCCCCACCCACAGCGTTTCAGGCCAGGGGCGCTGGTGCGATTCGGTCATCAGAGCAGAGCAGGCAGATCTGCAGGAGCGTGGGGCCAGCCACTGATACACAGCATCTCCTTCTCCCCAAGGAGGACCCAGGCATGTCCGAAAGGATACAGAGAAGATATCGCACAGCAGGGTGAGTGAACTTGGTATTTTTCAGGTAGCCCAGAAGCTCTAGAGCTGGCTTCCTAACCATCAGACAAGCTTCGCCGAAAGTCTTCACCTAGGCCAAGAGGAGGAGGAGGAAGATGGGCGTGAAGTTTCAGACATTCTAACCATGTGCATACTGAGACTGATAACCACACACCACAGCTCATCCGAGTGCAGTTATCAGACGCTGGGTTGGCACCAAATTTGAAATCAGTCCATGCATTTTAGCTAAAATCTGAGGTTCATTGTTTCATATCAAGTAACATAAATAGGTAGCTTTTGATGATTCTTTTAAAAAATTTATTTATGTATTTTATGTATATGAATGTTCTATTTGCATGAATGACAGAAGAAGGCTCCGATCTCATTACAGATGGTTGTGAGCCACTATGTGGATCCTGGGAACTGACCTTTGATCTCTGGAAGAGCAGCCAGTGCTCTTAACTGTAGAGCCATCTCTCCTGCCTGATGCTTCTCCTTTATATGTACTTAATGTTATGAGGATGGGGATAAAATCCAGAGCTTTATGCACACCAGGCAAATTAATGCAAGTGCTCTACTGCTAAGTCAGACCCTTAAATCCAGTGCTGTTGTTTTTATAAAAAGCCCTCTCCTTCTCCAAATAAACCAAACTTACGGTGTAGGACCCGAGAAGCCCAAACTGTACCATGCAAATGAAATAAAGATAAATGGAGCAGAAATGTATTATTAGGCAACATGACAGACAAAAAATAAAGAACAGCAGGAGGAGGCCTTTGTATAAATGGGATCATGGAAAAGAAGCACACAAGCATTACAGCTTGGGTGTGACCTGCTGCCCCAAGCCTCATCTATCTATCTGAAGGCAGTTCCCACTCAACAGTCAGAGCTAGGGCTTTGGAAAATGCTAGCTCTCGTGGGCCAAAGACAGATTCATAGTCTGATGGCATCGCCGCACGATGGGGTCTAACCAGGGAAGCATGTGCATTGCGGTCAGCTTATAAAAGGGCATATCTTGTCCTTAGCCACCTCCTCTTAGTCTTTCTCTCTCTGCTGCCTCACTTCCAGGAGGTGGGCAATCTGTGCCTGCCATGTTCTTCTGCTAGGATTCCGTATGTCCACTAGGTCACTACAGCCAGAGCAATGGTGTCTGCTAATAATGAACTAAAAACTTTGAAACTTAGACATTTCTTTTTTTTAAATATTTATTTATTTATTATGTATACAATATTCTGTCTGTGTGTATGTCTGCAGGCCAGAAGAGGGCACCAGACCTCATTACAGATGGTTGTGAGCCATCATGTGGTTGCCCGGAATTGAACTCAGGACCTTTGGAAGAGCAGCCAGTGCCCTTAACCACTGAGCCATCTCTCCAGCCCCTGAAACTTAGACATTTCTGAAGAACAGAAATTCAGCTACGGACTAGTGAACACTACAGTTACTACTGTTTACCTCTTGTTAGCCACTTAAGTACATTGTAGAATTAGGTAAATATTCTTTTGTAAGCAGTACCCTGCACTTACCACATATATACATTTTTTTCATTTTTCTCTTGCTTTTTTAACATAATGCAAGATCTCGTGATGACCCTGAAAATCATTCCGCTTCTTACTCCCAGAGCACTAGGCTGGTATGTGTGTGCCACCACAGACAAGGGTTTGCACATGGACCTCAGAATGTAGCCCAGGCTGGCCTATTACTCAACATACAGTCCAAAACTGACCCCAAACTTGAAGCAAGTCTTCTACTGATGACTTTCAAGTGCTGGGATTACAGTTATGTGCCAACATACCTACATTAAATTCACTTAAAATAATGATCTGAATGCCACAATTCCAGGAATCTTGCTCAGTAATTCATGGAAAAGGGTACTGCTTATAAACCAATACCTTACCTGGTTCTACAATGAACTTAAGTGGCTAACAAGAGGTAAACAGTAGTAACTGTAGTGTTCACTAGTCCGTAGCTGAATCTCTGTCCTTCAGAAATGTCTAAGTTTCTATGTCTCTCATTTAATCTTTTCCCCGACAACTGCCTACTGTACTCTGGGCTTCCCTGCTCTGGTCTCTGTATGAGCACCTACCTGCATCCTGTACCGAGGAGGCAGGCCATGAGGAAACACTGTCTTCAGATCCTGGAGGGGGATGCTGTAGTACTGGCCCTCATGCTGCTCCCCATGCTGAGCCTGGAAACACAAACCAATAGGGGCAGAAGGTCATGGAGGGACACAGTAGGCTGGGCATGATACACTGCCTGCCGTCCTAGAATTCGAAGGCTGTAATAGAATTATCTTAAATTCCAGGCAACCTAGGCTATAGAGACCACACCTCAAAAAAAAACCCAACCAAACAAACAAACAAAAAAACACAAAAATAAACAAAAAAATCCACAAACCAAAACAAACCAAAAATTCTTACAAAAAAACAAAAAACTACAATAACCAAAAACCAAAACCAAACAAAACTGAAATCAAACCAAGCCTAAAAATAAGTTGACCATCACAAAGTGTAGCCAGGCCACAAATGGGCAAACAGCAACATCTCAGAGTAGGGAAAGTATTTCTTTTGAGAGTAAGCCCAGGCTGGCCTTGAACGCCTGACATTCGTCCTGCTGTAGCTTCCTGACTGCTGGAATTACACAGTGTGCTACTTGTATTCCACTGAGAACACGGGCTGTTGAGACAGCAACATGGTTTAGGGAGTAAACACACTTGCCGCCAAGCTGGACAACTTGAGTTCAAAACAGGAACTACATTGTTCTTTGATCTTTATGACACAGGCATAAATCTATTCCCACAATAAATACATCTAATAAAGTGTTGGTATCACCAAATCCAATGTATATTATCACATAAATTTGGTGGCCTAACTAATAAAAGTTAGTTGTTCAGCAATTAGTGATGGGACCTAACATGATTTCTGCCACCTGGATTCTTTCATGCTATGAAAAGATGTTCCAGTCATGTGGTAAGATCATTTGCATGATGCTGTTTCCATAGAAACCCTAAAGGACTTGAAAAATAGCAGTGAAAGACACTTTAGAGTGACTTCATTAATTTATTCTATTTCATTTTGCATCTGTGAGAACAAGTGAATGTTAACTACAAATTCTAAACCTACCCTGATGAAATTATGTTTGGTAGAGGAATAGCTTTTTAAATTTCAACTGTCATAGTAAGACAGGAAGAATCAGATTGGGAGAAACACACAAAAAAGCTGATGGCTTCCTTCACATTAAATAAAGCATGGCCTGCACAAATGGCCTCATTTTCAAGAGATGGTACAACACTGGGCATAGAGAGGAGTCAGGACCCAGGCTATCAGGCTGTGGACAAGGACAAGGAGCACCACCACTGCTCTGGTGAGCTTCCGGACACCAGGACATGACAAAGCCTGGGTCCTCAGCACACTACTAAGGGTTATCCCGCTGCGCTTACCACAGGGAAAACTCTACTGCAACGTAACCATAATAACTTTGAAGAACACTCTTAAACCACAGTTTAAAATGTATACCAAGTGGTCACAAAGGAAAGTTGCCCCCCAACTAAGAGATAAATAATTAGTACCAAAATTGTTTCAAAAAGAATTGGATTTAGCCATTTTTTTTGTTTGTTTGTTTTGAGACAGGTTCTTTCTACATAGTCCTGGGTGTCCTGGAACTCACTCTGTAAACCAGGCTGGCCTTGAGCTCACAGAAATCCCTTTGCCTCTGCTGGGATTAAAGGCGGATTAAAGGCATGCACCACTATGCCCAGCTAATTTAGCCAATTCTTAATTCAGCAAGATTCATGGCACTAGGTGAATTCCATTATTAAGATCACATTACAGGGACAGTTAGTGGTGGTGCACACCTTTAATCCCAGTACTTGGGAGGCAGAGGCAGGTGGTGTGAGTCCAAGGCCAGCCTGGTCTACAGAGTGAGTTCCAGGACAGTAAGGTCTGTTACATAGAGAAACCATCTTGAAAAACAAGCCAAACCAACTAAACAAACAAATCACATTAGAAGAAATCCGGACTAACTTTGTACCACCTATTTCCACAGCACTGCAGAGTAAAGGGAAGACCTGTGTCTGAGTGACTTGCCCAGCGGCCCGTCACCTGAGCATATGAAAACAAGTTAGCTGATATGGAAAAGGAGTACATGGCAACGCAAGATATGATCTCTGGAACCCCACCCCCACACAACTTACTGGGTCACTGTCACTGGTGCGGGAAATAGCTCTGGGACGCTCAGCTGGGACTGGATTGCTCTGAGGTGCTTGGGCACTCACGTGTAGAAAACATCTCAGGTCCAACTACAAAATGAAAGTTTTTAGTGTTCTGGAGTCATCAGATTTTTAGATACTTGTTGTCACACTGAGGAGTCAAGCTATGTTTCTAAACATAACATTAAATACATTTTAGTTCTATATAAAATGGATCCTAATAATTCAGCAAATCCAGGCACAGAATTAATCCTTTTAGTCTGTCTCAGCACATACACTGCTAGGCTAGGGCTGTCCTAATGCAAACAAAGAATTCTGCCCCACTTTCAGGAGTACAGAGCAGCTACTGATAAGCTAAAATAACTCGGTTTTGTTTTTGGGAGATGGGGACTCACTATACAGACCACACTAGTTTATCACACTTTTGTCTCAGTTTCCCCAGTACTGAGACGAACACCTGAACCAGCTCTCCTAGCCACACTTATTATTTTGAGTTGGGGTCTTGCTCAACTGCCTGGGCAGGCCTTGCATTCTGGGCTCAGTGATTGCTCCATCTCAGCATTCTGAGAAGCTAGGAACACAGGGTAGGTGTACCCATGTGCTCAGTTCAGGAAGTTTGTTTAATTCACTTGCCACTATCATGCATGATTTCTAATATTGTTAACTTTCTTTGGCATAAGAAATGAACCCTCAACTATGAGGGTTAGTGTCGTGTGCGTCAGTGTGGAGGGTCGTAAGCTGTCCCCTAGAATGGCTGCCTCTGCCTTCCGAATGCAGGGATTAAGTTATACCCTCTATAATTAAGCCTCCCTCTATAACTTTCTTTCTGACAGAGTCTGGCCTTCAACTCTAAAGATCTGGCTGCCTCTGCCTCATCAGTGCTGCAAGTAAAGGTGTCTGCCGTATCTGGCCCTGTCATGATGTGATGACAACCTTGCTGGCTGTGACCCACAGACTAAGAATTTTTCATTAGTGACATGTTATCAAGGGAATATGTAAAGTGTCCAGATAAGCTAAGTGAACCACACTCAGGAACTTGGTAGGAGAAACAGATGGGATCTTTGGAGATAAATACAAAAAAGTACTAAGGAAAATTTTCAAATTAACAGAACATGTGGATGCATGTCTATAAACCAGCATTCAGTAGGGCCAGGAGTCCAAGTCCAGCCTGGTCTGTATGAGATGCTTCCTAAAGAAAAGAGTTCCCCAACTGAGCTTAATGCCAGCCTTACAAAGATGTGAAATGATTCCAGGTATGAGATTAGGGTATAAGTTCAAGAGGAACAGAAGAGGGAGTTTGAGTGAGTAGCATGGGAGCTGCCTTATAAGTCCCCAGCAACTTCCAGACAGTAGTGACGGGTGTGGCCTGAGAGCTGTGAGCTGAAATAAATCCTTTCCTCCACAGACTGGTTTTGGGCAGGTGTTTAATCACTGTCTAAAAAAGCCTCTGAAGATCACAACCAAGCTTCATTTTGAAATCTATTATCTTTGTTATCTTTTGTTTTCTTTTACTTTTTAGACAGGATCTCATTCCTAGGTGGCCTGGAACTACAGAATAGGCTAGCCTTCAATTCACATAAATCCAACTGTCTATGCCCTAACTTAAAATGTCTCTTAAAATATATTTATTTGTGCTTATGCACAGGAAGTGCATGTGCCAAGGTACACGAGTGGACTAGTCTGGTGAGGTCTTCTGTCCACCATCTTCTGGGGCTCAGGGATCGAATGCAGGTTGTCAAAATGAAGCGGCATTTCGTTTGTATTTTAACACATAAAGATTGCTGGAAGAACAGAAAAGGTGACACTATTTCTACAGTACTCTGATGACTTCTTAGGTAGTTTTCTTCAGTAAATAAGAAGCTAACAAAATGGATTCCTTATGTCTTAAAGAGTTTTTTGAGTCAGGCGGTGGTGGCACACGCCTTTAATCCCAGCACTCGGGAGGCAGAGGCAGGCGGATCTTTGTTTAGTTCGAAACCAGCCTGGTCTACAAGAGCTAGTTCCAGGACAGGCTCCAAAGCTACAGAGAAACCCTGCCTCAAAAACAAAAACAAAACAAAACATTTCCTTCTGCTTAGTTCCAGAACGGACATCATGAAGTTCCCCAACTACCAGGGAGTCAAACTAGGACACCCTGAGCCAAACAAAAAACATATACATTAAAAAATATACACTTTATGTGTATGGATGTATTTCCTCATGCATGTCTGTGTGCCACATGTGTCCAATGGTGCCCTCAGAGGCCAAAGTGCAAAGGGGTCACCTGGAACTGGAGTTACAGATGTTTGGAGCCACCAAGTCCAGTGCTGGGGATCAAACAAGCATCTTCAGCCAGTGGTTTTTACCACTGAGCCAACTCTCCAATTATACCCACCTTTTGAGACAGGTTCTTACTACATAACTCTAGCTGATGTGGAACTCACTATGTAAACCATACTGACCTTAAATTCAGAGATTTGCTCCCTGCCCACTGAGATGAAATGCATGCATCACCACCATACCTGGCCCTTATTTTTTCTTTCATGTGCATTTTCCCTGCATCTGTGTTAAGTGAACATGTGTGTGTGCCTCTTGCTCAAGGAGGACAGAAGAGGACACCTGATCCTCTGGAACTGAAGTTACAGGTGATTAGGAGCCCTTGTGTACGTAGATGCTAGAAACCAAATTCAGGTCCTCTTCAAGAGCAGCAAGACCTCTTACCTATCAAGCCAACTTCCTTGCCCCAAATGTGCTTTCTTTTTGTAATTTTTTTTGTTTTGATTTTCTAAAATGGACAGAGACTTTTTATAAAACCCAGAGTAGAAGCTGGGAAAAACAAAACAAAACAGAAAGAAAACAAATACCTCCTCCCAACCCCAAAGCTGTACAAGGAGAGTCTTCCTCTGTTGCCACTGACCCTTCTTCTAGGTCTCATCCGGAGGGTTTCTGGCTCTCAACTAACCAAGGCTGAGCGATACTCATAGGTGCTGCCCAAGAAACAGATGGCCATTGTAGTCACGCATTCATGACTACTGAACTGTATGCTTCTGAGGAAAATGGAAAGCATGCCATATGTGCACTGGAATGTTTGTTTACACTGTAAAGTGTGTCTTTCCCTAAGGAGCCTTCTGATTGCTTTAATAACAGCTAATGGCCAACAGCTAGGCAGGAGAGAATAGGCAGGACTTCCAGGCAGAGATCGAAAGAGAAACTGAGAGGAGGAATCTAGGTGTACGATTTTGACAAAGGACATATATTGTGTTTTACTAAGAAGAGGTAACCAAGCCATGTGGTGGAACGTAGATTTAAAAAATATGGGTAAATTAAGTTCATGGCCTGTCTTCTTAATAGGTTATTTATCCATTCTAATTCATAATATCTGCAACTTTAAAACAAGGATATTATATTGTCATAAAGATCAAAAGAAATAAAGTAGTGTGCATGTGTGCATGTGCACGCATGAACCTTTAGTCCCAGCATTTGCAAGGCAAAGGCAGGCAGATTCTTATGAGTTCTAGGACAGCTGAGGCGACACAGTGAGAGCGTGTTTAATAAAACAAATATAAGCCAGGCAGAGGTAGTGTACGCTTTAATCTAGCACTTTTGGAGGCAGAAGCAGGCAGATCTCTGTAAATTTGAGGCTAGCCTGGTCCACAAGGGCTAGTTCCAGGACAGCCAGGATTGTTACACAAAGAAATCCTGTCTTGAGAAAGATGTAGCAAGAGATGTGGGGACACTGCAATCTTCCTCCCTATCCTTGTCACATGCACTTCTGTAGACCAACAGCATTTAATGCCTACATTTATATAAACTAATAAACACCCACAACAAATATTTGGTAAATAATTAAAGAGAATAAAACAAACCAGTAAGACAACATCCTCCCCCTTTGAGGCAGGGCTTCTCTACGCAGCACAGGTCAGCCTTGATCCTTCTCTTAGTCTCCCAAGAGCTTCTATAGGCCTGTGACACCATGTCCAAGTTAGGACGATCAGGACATATTTTTGTGTTTTTTATGTGTGTCTGCTTCAGTGTATGTACGTGTGTGTGTGTGGGGGGGCTGTGTGGAGGTCAGAAAAAAAAAAAGCTACATTCCCCTCAGACCTGGAGTTCCTAGTATTTATTCCATAGATCCTGGGGATCTGAACTCGAATCCTTGCGTTTGTTCAGTGTAAGCTCCTAACTCATGAGTCATCTCGCTGTCCCTATCTTTTCTGCAGGATAGGCTGAGGAGGGCTGGCAGGGTCTCATGTATTCGGCTAGACTCAAGTGTGTTACACACAACTGAAAATGACCTTGAGTGTCTGACCCTCCATTAGCAATCCAAACTTTGGAGGTAGAGGAACTTGTGCTGCCATGTTCAGTTCATGTGGTACTGGAACTCAAACCCAGCACTTCTAGAATGTTAGTCAAGTCCTCTACCGAGCTACGTTTCCAGCACAAACACAGGGCTGTCTTGTCCTTCCTTCCTGTAGGTCATGTATGAACTTGTCAAGTGCGTGCACGTGTGGAGGTGAGGGGCTGATTTCAACTGTTTTCCTTGATTGCTCTCTACCTTATTATTTTATTTATCTATCTATTTATTTTTGAGGAAGGGTCTTTGAATGGATCTGGAACTTACCAATTTCGGCCCACCCATGCATCCTGGGAGTTCTAAGGTTACACCTCCTCCCCCAGCTTTCACTTAAGTGCTGCACGCAGGTCCTCATCTTGCCTGCCGTTACCACTTTACTAACTAAGCTATCTGCCCAGTCTCCCGAGACAGCCTTTTTAATATATGATTTTATTCTATTACCAAAAGAGCAATGTCGAAAAGCCAACTTGCTTTCCTTTAAACAGTTCATGCTTACACATTTTTTTAAAATTATAATTACCCTATCACATGTTATCTCAAGCACACTATTTTTTGTCTGTTGTTTAGGCAGAGACTCACTAGACAGGCTAACTCCCAATCCTCTTGCCTCAGCTCTCCATTACTGGATTCCAGGCACACCTACCTTCAAGCCAACAATTCTGAGAATTTATCTGAAAATGAGGCATGTCAGCAGTCTGTTGGGACTCACCTTCTGGACCCTGGAGAAAAGCCTTGTTATTCCTGTCAGCATTGTCTTTGCTCTCTCTCTCTTTTTTTTTTTGGTTTTTCAAGACAGGGTTTCTTTGCAGCTTTGGAGTCAGTCCTGGAACTAGCTCTTGTAGACCAGGCTGGTCTCGAACTCACAGAGATCCGCTTGCTTCTGCCTCCCGAGTGCTGGGATTAAAGGCGTGTGCTACCACCACCTGGCTGTCTTTGCTCTCTTTAAAAAAAAAAAAGAAAAGAAAAAAGAAGGTAAGTCACTATTAAAAGATATTTGCAATATAAAAATCTGATACTATCTAGATACATGAAAATCATCCGTGAATCAACAGACTAGGCAAAACACAGGAATAAGCATTTCACTCAGTAAACATTTGGGTAATAAGTTTAAACTCACTACAAGTCATAAGAATGAAATCAAAACTTCAATAATGAGATGCCAATCATAAACCCATCCACCATCTTAGGAAAAATAAAAAAGCCTCACACCAATTGTTAAATCCAAATGTGTGGGGCAAAGAAATAAAACAAAACAAAACAACAATCTTTACAAAGTTGAAGATTCAGCTAGGCAATGGCGGTGCACACCTTTAATCCCAGCACTTGGGAGGCAGAGGCAGGAGGATCTCTGTGAGTTTAAGGTCAGCCTGGGCTACAAAGAAGAGTTCTAGGACAGCCAGGGCTGTTACACAGAGAAACCCTGTCTTGAAAACAAACAAAAAAAAAGGGGGAGGGGGAGAGATCCTAGTACCCAGCTATTCTATTCCTTTGTATTCTAGAAAACTACTTAAGAATCCACACAGGAAAATACTAAAGAGTTTATTGTAGAGGAGTTGAAGTGTCTGAAACTCTGAAATTAGAAAACCTAAAATTACTGGTGAAAGAGTAAAAACGGTCAGAGAACAGTCACAGAGAAAGCAAGAAAGAAACTGTAATATATGGATCAACTTCAAAAATAAATCCTAGGGAAGCAGAGGCAGTGGACCTCTCTGAGCGCTCAGCCTGCTGTACAAAATGAGTTCCAGGACAATCAGGACTCCACAGAGAGACCTTGTCTCAAACAAACGAACAAAAACTAATACCAAGTAAAAATCATTATAACTAGCATTAAATAAACTAAATGTCAAAAGCATGTCCAAGGCGGAGGCGGGAAGATCAAAATTTCAAGGTCACCTGGGATAAATAACACCCACCTAAAACAAAACACACAAGCGATTCCTCAAACTTCACTTGATATTTGCAGGGCGCACACGCGGCAAAATGGAACCAGAAAGGTGAATGAATACTAAGAACAACATCTAGAATCCTGATGACACATAGGGAGGATGGAAAGGGAACTAACGGGGAAAGACACACTGGAAATTGGTAACCACCAATTTATAATACCAGATAATGGGTATGTAAGTATACATTTTATTATACTATTAGTCTTTTTGTTTTGTTTTGAGACAGGGTCTTACTATATAGCTGGCTGACATGGAACTCACTATTAGATCAGGCTGATCTTGAACTTATACAGATCCCCAAACTGTCTCCAGTGAGAGCCACCACACTCACATGGTCTTACTCTCTGTTGGTGTAATAACGTGCCGTGGCAGAAGCACCTGAGAGGAGACAGGTTTATCTTGGTTTACAGCTCCAGAGGCATATGGGAGGTAGAGGTGGGGAGACATGCAATAGACAGAGAAGGCATAGTGGCAGAGACAGGAAGCCTGGCCATGCTGCATCTTCAACAGTCCACTTACTCCAGCCACGCTCCACACCTTTCCCAAACACCACCACTGAGTGCAGGTGTTCAAATATGTGAGCCTGTGGGGTTCATTCACATACAGACCACGCGACATTATTTTATACTTTTTTTTTGTTTTGTTTTGTTTTTCGAGACAGAGTTTTTTTTATAGCTTTGGAGCCTGTCCTGGAACTAGCTCTTGTAGACTAGGCTGGCCTCAAACTCATGGAGATCCGCCTGCCTCTGCCTCCCGAGTGCTGGGATTAAAGGCGTGCACCACCACCGCTCGATTTATACCTTGAGTTTTTTAATTTTTATATCATGTCCTAAATTTATCCTTTTGGATACTGAAATTATTTAATTAGAAAATTATACTCTTTTGTTGGTAAAAAGAAATTTAAAATATAGTATTTCCTTAAGACCCCAGCAGAAGCAGATATAGTGCCTCATGCTTGCAGCTCTAGCTCTTGGGATGTTGAAGCTGAAGGTTCTCTGACTCTGAGGTAGGCCTGAGCAAACAAACAGACCTGATGCCCAGTGTCAGTCTGAAGCCATGGAACACATCACACCAAAAATACAAGGTTTTTTTTTTTTTTAAGTATACATATCTCTACAATAAAGTTCAATGAAGAAATGAATGCATTTTACTAAATACCTGATTTAAATAAATAGAATAATAATAAATATATTAGATAAATGTAGTTCCCCCCCTTTCCAGATGGGGTATCACTATATAGTTTAGGCTAGTGTCTAATTCATGGTCCTCTTGCCTCTGAGCAAGCATTCAGACAGATCTCCTTCAAAATATCTTAGTGAACCTTCATCTTTATTTAGATGAAGCACTTTCTACCACCTCTTTCAACTCCCAGCATTATTACCCTCTCTCTCTTTTTAAATTAAATTTATTTATTTTTCTCTCTATGAAGGTTTTGTTTTCCTCAAAATAACAGAGTTCACGCCATCTGCCTCTGCTCCCCCCCAGTGCTGGGATTAAAGGCATATGCACCATCATGCCAGGCTCCAGCATCATTACTCTTAAGCTACGATCTTTAGTAAATGAAGGGCGACTTGACGGTCTCTAGTGCTGCCACCGCTCATCTGATTCCTAAACGACTACTCGCTGGCAGCATGGTAGAGTGAACATGCTGGGAAACAATGGGTCAGCTCCAGGAAAGATGGGGCGCTACATCCCAAGAGTTCAGCAAGCCTATCAAATTTGCAAACTGCTCATTGCTACAATTTTCGACCATGGTTGACTTTGAATCTTTTTTAAGATTTATTTTCTTTTTTTATGTCTACAAGTGATTTAACTGCATGTATGTATATGTACTATATTTGTACCCGATGCTAACAGAGATCAGAAGAGGGCACTGGATCTCTTGGACCTGGAGTTATAGATGGTTATGAACCACATGGGGCTGGAAGCTGAACCAGGTCCTCTGTAAGAGCAACAAGTGTTCTCTTACCTGCTGAGTCATCTCAATAGCCCTATTGTTGACCTTGGGCGACTAAATTTATGGGAAGCAAATTCTTCCACAGGTAGAGATTCCTGTACTTCAATGTAACCACCACTACATAGCACTGCTGAATAACTAAATGAAATCTCTTGGTAATTATTACTTTATACCTGTTACAACACAAATTATTAAAGCAATAACAGTAACAAGAGAGTTGTACCAATAACAGTAAACACCGTGAAGACACACAAACCAGCCTGGAGAGGTGGCTCAGCAGTTAAGAGCACTTGCTGCTGCTGCAATGCCCTCAGGCTTGATGCTCAGCGCTACACAGCAGCTTACCATTCTGTAATTCTGGTGCCATGGGATCGGGTGCTTCTTTCTAGACTCCATTTGTACCAGACATACATACAAAACAATTTTTTAAAATCAAAGATCTATTTTCATCTTATGTCTATGGGTGTTTTGCCTGCATATTTGCAAGGGCACTGCATGCACGCCTGGTTCCTGTTGCAAGTAGCGGGGAGAGGGGTGCGTGTTGTTTGTTCCCCGCACCCAGCTTCCAAGCCCCCAGCCGCTGGCCCGCTCAGCGGCTGGCTGCACCCGAAATAACCACATGACAAACTGGATTCATTTAAACTCTGCCCGGCTTATTATCACTAGCCTTTCCCCGGCTAGCTCTCATAATTAAACTAACCCATTATAAAAGTCTGTAAGTCACCACGTGGTGACTTACCGGAAGGGTCTAACCTGCATCCATCTGCGGCGGCGGCTTGTGGCTTCTGCTGCCTTCCTTTCTTCCCCTCCTAGAACTTCCGTTTTGTCTACTCCGCCCACCTAAGGGTTGACCTAATTATAAGCCAGGCAGCTTTTTATTTAACGAATCAAAGCACAGAAATACAGGTGGGCCCTCCCACAGGTTCCCATGCCTCAATCATGGGTAGTTGTGAGCTGCCACACTGGTATTGGTAATCACATACTGTTTTTTAGTTACCATTTACTTTTTAATAAAGAAACCAATAATTCCTTAATTCAGTCACTCAAGAAACAGGTGAAGTACTTCCATGTGCTCACTCATGCAGGGTACAGAGGTGACAAGACTGATGTGGTTTCTACTGGCCTGCCCTCCCCCTCCTTTTTGAGACTAGGGAGCCTTAGCTGTTTTGAACTCATGACATGGACCAGACTGGTCTGGAACTCACAGAGATCCTTGTGCCCAGACCACCTGAATGCTGGAATTAAAGGCAGGCTCCACCAGCTCTTGCTTCCCTTTCACCTGCAGGGCTCACATGGAAACCACAGCCCTAATACATCACTTCCCAAGATATTTGGTGAATACTAACTAGTCCTATAAAATGAACCAAAGGACTATGGTCAAAGACATCTGAGAAATAATGCACTCATTAACTTTTGATAAATTTAAAATATATATCAAAAATTTTAGGGAAAACTGTAATAAAGACCCTTGATTTTATTTCCTTGCTTCCTTTCTTACTTTGAGGCAGAGTCTTATGTAGCTCAGGCTAGCCTCAAACTTGCTATGTAGCCAAAGACGGCCTCTCCTTCCCAAGTACCAGATCAGCAGGCTTGTGCCACTATGCTGCTAAGAGACTTCCCTTGAAACCGCAACCCGGACTCACCCAGCTGAGAATCCCTTTACTGCAGAGCAGCATCAGCGCCACTGCTGCAGGTCAGGGTGGAGGCAGCTGCTATGGAGCAAGGCTGCAGCTCAGAGTGTGGGTTCAAGACCACTCATAGGCTGGAGCATAGTTCCATCTAATGTGTTACCTCTTCTACTTAATTCTCTTGGTCTTTACAAAGTCTTCATTAAGTGGCACACACTTTTAACTTTGGAAACAGAGACAGGCGGGTCTCTGTGAGTCCTACTAGGCCACAGGAGCACTGCTGTGAGATGAGCACTGGCCTGGGCTACACTGTAAGTTCCACGTTAGTCTGGGATACTGAGAGATACCCTGTCTCAAAAACCAAAACCAAGCCCCCCACCCCCCTCGCCAAACTAAAAAACAAACAAAAACCACAAAGCCACACCAGGGTTGGGAAGTAGCTCAGCTTGTCCAGTGCTTCCCTACCAAGCACAGAGTCCTAGATTCCCTCTCCAGCATTGCATAAACCAGGTGTAGTGGTGCCCACTGTAATCACAGCACCTGAGAGGTGGAGGCAAGTTCAAGGTTAGCCTATACTACTTGAGACCCTGTCTCAAGACCAAAGCCAATCAACCTACAGTAAAGTACATTTTGTTTTGGCTTGTACCATAGTACCGCCAGGGATTGGCTCAGGGCCTTCTTTCTGTGTGTCAGATCAAGGCTCTACTAACGAAAGACATGCCTAGTTTGCTTGCTTGATTGCTTTATGTAGTCATAGGCAGGGTTTCATACTGGGTGCAGACTGGTCCTGAGTTCTCGGCAATCCTCCTGCCTCAGCCTCCGAAATGCTGGGATTACAAGTGTGAGCCACTATGCCTGGCTCCAAATTACAATTTCAATCATTTAAACACTTATAAGGACAGCTAGGTGTTGCAATGCACGGCTCTGTGAATTCACGGCAGCCTGCTGCTTCACAGTGAGACCTCATCTCAAAACAACTAGATAAGCAGAAAATAAAATCATACTGACAAATCAGAATTGGGGCAGGGCTGCCATTCCACAGGCTCCAGACAGCCCTTTCCGTTACTTTCCCGTACCTTCCCAGCGCCTACAGGCCGCCTGGCGCATGGATCTCTCCTGCAACTTCGTTTAGCGCACATTACATCATTCTGATTTAGAGTTTGTGTCTTTGATGAGCAGCCACAATTTTATTTGTAGCTTTTTATTTATCACATCATTTTTATGTGATATGTAGATTTATTACATAATCTAGCAGAATCATATTATGTGGGAAATTATTCTGTCCATCCTATCGTTGTTGTTTGGGGGTTATTGTTGTAGGTTGTCTATTTTTGCTTTTGAGACAGGACCTCATAGATAGGTTTGGCTAGTCTGGAACTCACAGAAATCCGTCAGCCCCTGCCTCCCAAATCTGGGATTAAGGGCATGTGCCACCATGCCTGGTTTATGTTCGTTAAAAAGAAAACAACAACAACAACAACAAACCCCTTTATTTTTAGTGGGTTCATGAGTGGATCTCAGAGGACAACTCTGTGGAAACAGTTCTTTCCTCCACAACACAGATTATGGGGATCGAGCTAAAGTCACCAGCCTTTTGTAGCATGCTCCTTCACTCACTGAGCCGTCTTAGCCCGGACACTCCTATCTCTGCTGGTGCCCACCCCTATTCAGGGATTCTCTGTGTAGCCTCTGCCTTTCCAGCACAGGAATTAAAGGCGCCACCATCATCCAGTCAACGAGGAGCATTTTAGTGAACACTCTATTGTTTCTGGTAGGTTCTCAGGAATACACAAAAAAACCCAGAATATTATTTTATTGCCTATATTTACCTGACATCCATACATAAATAGGTGTACTTACTGAAAGTTACTGGAATTCAGAGACCATTTCCGAGTGCATTTCATACACTGGTGATCAAATTAAATATAGTGTTTTGGTTTGGTTTGGGGGTAGCTCAGTGGTTCCATGCTTGTTTATCAATTCTAAGACCCTAGGTTTCATTTCTAGCATCATCAAAACAAAAAACCCGAAGCAAAATAAGCCGAACTGCCCATCCCCCCAAAAATACTAAGGTGGAGGTTGAAAGAGAAGTCAATCCCATTGTAGCATCGACCCTGAGGGTAAAAGAGAGCCACTGTTGTGAGGTATTTGATTATACTGTGTAAAGACTGCGGTCACTGTTATGTGGTCAACAGTTAGGCAGGGAGAATAGGTGGGACTTCCAGGCAAAGAAAGGAACTGGGGACAGGTCCAGGCAAGCAGAGGAGATGTCAGGAGAGGCAGAACAAGTCAGAGGTACAGAATGAAAGAAAGGTAAAAAAGTCACATGATAGAACAGATTGTAAAATATGGGTTAATTTAAGTTAGAAGAGCTAGTGGGATAAGCCTAAGCTATAGACTGAGCTTTCATAATTAATAGGAAGGCTCTGTGGCATTATTTGGGACTGGCTAGTGAAACAGAGAGAGACTTGTTACAGACTACAGCGGGATTTAAGTGTATCATCAAAGTATAAAATTTTCTATATTTGCAATATAAATGAACACTTAAGAGGATTTTAGACTTTTGCAGCTGGTAAGAAAATTTACTATGGGGGCTGGAGCTTGACTGCTACAGCTCAGCTGCTTTCCCAGAGGATCCAGGCTCAATCCCCTGCACCCACATGGTGGTTCACAATCCAACACCCTCTTCTGCTTCTGGGATTATTGTACATGAATGCCTCCCTCCCCCACGATGCACAGACATACATGCAGGCAAACCACCTATACACACAAAATAATAATAATAAAATAAATCTTACTATGAAGGTAGCATGGCATAGGGAAAAGTTATGTTTTTAAGAGACAGGCAACTACAGTCTAAAGATCAAGTTACGGCTTTCTGTAGGTTCAAGCTTCTTCACTTTGAAAAATGAAGATAAGATTATCTCAAAGTGTTGTTGTAAGGATTGAAGAGGAGCACATGTTCCTCCAGTATGGTATTCTATCTATGCTTAACAATCTTGCATTCTTTCTCTCCCTCCCTCCATCCTTCGCTGCTGTTCTGAGACGGAGTCTCAGAGTTTTGGCCCAGGCTTGCCAAAACCTTGCTGTATAGCTGTGGATGACGTTGAAGTTCTGAGCCTTCAGCATGGCTAGTTCTAGCACATAAGTATCTGACAGATTTTAACATTTCCATTCACTTGGAAATAGACTATGAAAACTTGTAAAGAGTCAGTCTGCACGCATGCAAGCACACGCCCATACAAAGTTGCACACATGAAGCTATTAAAGGAATGTAGATAGAATGTAAATCTAGCTCCATTAATCAGCTACAGCTTGGTTAGCAAAAGTAATTACACAGCAAGGTAACTAAGGCTGATTTTTTTTTAAAGATTTATATATTCATTATGTATACAGTGTTCTGTCTGCATGTGTGCCTGCAGGCCAGAAGAGGGCACCAGATCTTACTACAGTTGACTGTGAGCCATCATGTGGTTGCCGGGAACTGAACTCAGGACCTCTGGAAGAGCAGGCAGTGTTCTTAACCACTGAGCAAGTCACTCTCCAGCCCCGATTTTTTTTTTTTTTTTTTAACTGAAAGAAGAAAACATGAAGACAACTCCTGACCCATACAGGTAATAGGAGAATGTTAGGTCATCTGAAAGCCAGGCATGGACTCATGCCTGTAATCCAAACACCAGGAAACCTAAGAACAGAAGACTGTCAAGAGTCCCAGGCAAGTCAGGGCTAAAGAGACTGTCTCAAAAGACACTCTAAAGATACTCTAATGCCCAGCCCCCCAAAAGACCGTTTGAATTTTCATTGGATGGGTCTTGGACATGAATGGAATATAGTAATATTTAAACTTCTCCCAAATCAAAAAGGCAGGAATTCCCAGATAAGGGAAACTGAAATAGCTCGTTTCTCAAAAATTTTGCTTTGCTTTTTGGGGGTTACTAAAATTTGGAAGACCATTGGGGTTTTAACAGCCCACAGTTCTGAATTCAGTCATAAAATGTCAGCGCAGTTTTGAGAAACAAATATTAGCAGTCAAGGAATGCCATAGACCTTGTTTAACTAACAGTTTGAACAGAACACAAACTACCAATTACACCTACAAGTCTTATCAACTTCAACAGCACTGTAAATGGTAACGATAATATTCTGCCTTTTCCCCGTGCCTCGGAGCTAATTCTACTTTATATACATTATCTCATTACTTCATACTGCAATCCTGGAGGCATATTTTGGGGTTAGCTAACTTTTACGCCCAGTATCCCATAAGTAACTTAGAAAAACAACTCGAAGGCCACAAAAGATCAAGTCCAGAAACAAATTCAAAGTGTATGGTCTTCAGTCTCTAATGGCGTTTCTCAACGGGGGGGGGGGGGGACACGGGACGGGACGGGACGGGGACGGGACAGTCCTTTCACAGGAGTCGTATAAGATCCCGCATATCATATATATTACATTTCTATTCATAACAGCAGCAAAGTTAAAGTTATGAAGTAGCAACAAAAAGAATTTTTACGGCTGGGGTTCACCACAACATGAGGAACTGTACTGAAGGGTCGCAGCATTAGGAAGGTCGCGAAGCCTGCTCTAACATGTTTCCAGCTGAAAACCGAGTATGTATAATCTTTTGAGAAGTGCGCAAAGAGCACGCATACACCGTTGAGGCTAGGCACCCGTTTGAAGTCTTACGTTAAATTGCGGTAACATAAAAACAGACCTTCTGCGCCAGTTCTTCCTCTCAGGTCCGCAGCCCTGGGTCTAGAGGATGCCCCCTCTTGAGGGTCGCCTACTCCGCTGGCCTCACTCCTAACCTGGGGGCGGTTCGGGTACACGCTCCTTTCCCTCCATCACCGCATCCCCTGTGCGGCTCAGTCCCCTCACCGTCAAGTCCACGACCAGGACTCCCGCTGCGGTGCCCGGCACACAGCACCAGCAACCGGATCCGAGGTTCCCGTCCTGCGACAGTGAAGCCAACTCCGGGCGTGTGGCAGGAAGCTACCCAGCGCGCAGTCGCCACGGCTCCAACCACAGCCCAGCGGAGGGGCACCGCGCCGCCCGCCCTACGGCCGGAAGCGGGCAGCAAGCCTCGGCGCGGCGGCGGCCGGTCCCAGGAGGTCGGCGCCCAGGTCTCTTCGCTCGGTACGCCAGCGAGTCCCGTCGCCGTGGCAAGCCGCACCCGCCGTGGACAGTCCTCTTCTCCTTTGCCCCGGCAGCCGCGCGCAATGGAACGTCCCGCGGGGGGGATTGTGGGAGGCGCACGCTCGAGGGGTGGGGGCGAAGGCGGCGGTGGCGGTGGCTGCCGTTGGTAGCCGTGGGGGCGGGGAAGGGAGGGAGGCGAGCCGGGGAGGAGGAGGAGGAGGAGACGGAGGAGGCTCCGGCTCGCGCCGCCGAAGGTACGCGTGAGGGCCGAGCGGGCGCCGGGAGCGCGCGAGCGGGCGCCCCGGAGCGAGCGCGTCGGTGTTGCCGGCTCGGGGCGGCGGGAGGCGGCGGCTGGAGGGCGCAGCTCGCGTCCAGTCCAGACACATTCGGAAGCTTGCCGGCGGGCGTGCGCGCTGTGCGTCCGGAGACGGGTGAGGGGGGGAGGACGGCGGGGAGAGCGCGCGGAGGGAGGAGTGGGAGGCGGGGGGGGGCACAAGGCGCCCTTCGCTCGCTCGCTCCCTCCCTCCCTAGAGCCGCCGCCGCCGCCGCCGCCGCCGCCGCCGCTCCCGCCGCCATTTTGGGTTCGCTTTGCGGAGGGGGAGACGATCCCGGTCTCGGTTACAGGACCCGCCTTCCCTCGGTTTCCCCTTCCCGACCTACGCCTTTGGCTTCTCCTCTTGCGTTTCGGCCGGCCCGCTTCCCTGCTGGCCGCCTCCTGACAGCGGGAGGGTTACGGCGTGGACCCGGAGAAGCCGAGGCGCCAGGCTGCCAGCCCCTCTTCCCACTTGCCTGCGCTCGGCGCTCTCGGCCTCACACGGTGAGTAGTGCGGTGCGAGCAGGCCTTTGAAGGCCCAAGTCCTCTCTCCTTGGCTTCCCGGGATCCACTGTCACCTCCCGGACCTGGACCTCCGGGAGAGCGGGGTGCGGATGGGGGAGGGGAGAGGAGGGACGGGGATCCTGAGCTTACCGGGAAGTCCCTCTAGGCGGGGTGGCGGGGTGTCCCTGACCGGCGGGCGCTTCGTTTGGGGGAGGGGGACGGGGAAAGTAAGTGAGTGGAGGCGGAGTCGGCTGTGTGCCCCTGACAGGTTAGTTTCGTGGTAGGCCTGATTGGAGCATCTCCCAAGATCCAGTTTATGTCTGTCTTTTTAAGTAAGGGCCAGCAGTGGCCAGGGAGATGATCTTCAGAGGGCAGTTTACCTGGATAAGATTGTGGTGGTCTCGAAAGGCGGAACGGTGTGCAGACATGGCATACTGATCTGTTAATAAGTTTAATAAATAAATGTCACTGGTTACTTTGGAAAGAAGTATTTTCGGTCTTCAAGACCAGATGGTCTGTTGGTTTATAGCTGCTGTGTTTGTGTGTGTGTGCGAAGATGGAACGTGCTCAGGAGTTGACTGCATTGTGGAAGTGTAGTGGAGTTCCCTTTTTAAAGTTAGCTTATTTTAAAACAAATGTTGGGACTTGTCCTCGAAGCCAATAGTTTACATGTACTTTCGCCTACTAGATAATACCGCATGCTTGCTAGGACCAGGGAGGGAAGAAACTTGACATAGTTTGTGTCTTTGAATAGTCAGTTGTGTTAATATGAAAGCCAAGAACATCCTCCGAGTGATCAGGCCGAGGAGAAGGCCATGTGGATCTATAGTAGTGCTTTTGGTGGCATAAAGTTTTATACTCAAAATGCTTTCAGTTTCTCTGTAATGCTAGAGCTCTAAAAATGATAGGGAAGTAGGAATTTGAGGCGTGAAGAGGTTCTCTTCCAATGTCACATGTTAAATTGGTGGCAAAGTTGGAATTTTGATTATTACCTTAGTAATGTATTGTCCATATCATAGTGCCTCAGGAGATTGTTACTGACAAATACAAGTCTATCTGGAAAGGAGGCATATGTTAGATTATGCTTGTGAGAGCCTAAACTGCCTGTCTGACCTATATGACATAGGTGTTCCAACTGTTTTGTGTTCACACAGCAGGCAAAGCATTTCTGACGGTTTAGTGTGTGTGTTTGATGACTGAAATGCTTTCACAGCCTACTTTGTACTTGTGTGCCTGTTGTTTATTGCTGGTTGGGTTTTTTGGGGGGGTGCATCTGGTTGATTAAACCTGCTAGCGAGCTTTCTACCACTGAGCCACACTTCCGTCTGCGCAGCTTGGCTTTATATCTATAAGGGAAAGGGTCTTCTTTGACTGATTGAACAACAACAAAATTATTGGATATTTACTAATCAATCCCTGTCTTGGGGTAAGAATAACCGCGATCTGTTGATTAGCTTGTGTAACAGCTTGCGATGCATATGAGGGATTGTCAGCATATTGAGAGAACAAGTGAATCCGTGTGGAATTGCAACCATGAAACCTTCATTAAAAGCCTATTCAGTCTCAGTGTGGTGGCTCACACTTGTAATCCCAGCATTCTGGAAGCTGAGGCAGGAGGATCATGAGTTCAAACCCAGCTGTGCTTCATAGTAAGTTGAAAGTCAGCCTGGGTTACAAGAGACCTTACCTTAGAAAACACGACAAGGGGCTGGAGAGATTTCACAGCGTTAAGGGCATATACTGTTCTTCCAGAGGACCCAAGTTCAGTTCCCAGCACCCACTTCAGATGGCTCATAACCGCCGATAGCTCCAGCTCCTAGGTATTGCTACCCTCCTTTAACCTCTGCATATAGCCCTGGTGTGCACGCACATGCACACACGCACACAAACATCTTTTTAAAAAAAATTTAAAGCCTATTTAATTTAGAAGGAATTTAGGTTGCTCACTTTACTGTAGAAGGACACAAGAATGCGTTCACCCAGCAGGATGGTGTGTTGTGACAGATTTTATCTTAACATTTTCCTTTTGTCTTCTTTTTGAAACAGGGCTCGCTCTCTGTAGCTCAAACTGGCTGGCCTCAAATTTGAGGATTGTAATCTTCCTGCCACAGCCTTCTGGGGATTACAGGCATGAGCCAACTTGCCTGGCTTCTTCGGCAGTTTCTTTTGGCATTTATGAGTAAACTGTTTTTGGAATCTGAATTATTGATATGTGCCTTTGGATATTGGAACTTCTTGGCTGGACTATAGGAATTCTTCGAAAGGCTAATTTTGTAGTAAGGATCCCCTCTATGAATATGAGGAAAGAATCTTTGAAATAATTCAAGTCTTAGTATTAGTTTGTTAATCTAGATTAATGGTGCTTAGACTTTTATATATAATTTATCCCAAGACTCTAAAAAAATAGAGACCTTACATTAAAAAATGAGCATCAGTATAAGCACATGAATTATGTATATACTTACTGTGTGGCCCTGGCTGTCCAGAAACTCGATGTGTAGACCAGGCTGACCTCAAACTCACAGAGATCGCCTGCCTCTGCCTCCTCAGTGCTGGGATTAAAGGAGCGTGCCACCACTTCACTCATCTACTACGTATTTGCTTTCAGGAACATAAGTTGTATTGAGATAGAACCGGTGTGTATTCTGATCTTGAGACACCCAGTTTCCACTTGAATTTTGTGTTTGAGTACAGATGTTAGAGTGTGACCACTAGGAGAGCTTTAGGTTCAGGGTTTAAATTTGCCCTCAAGATAGGCATTGTGCATTTACAAAAGCCTAGGCAGGAAGATCACTGTGAGGTCAAGGCCAGGCTGGCCTGCTTAGGCTGTAGAGTGAGGCGTTTGCAATAAAACCAAAAGAAAAGATTTATCTGCTCAACATGTATTTCTGTAGTTGGTAAACAACTGTGAGTTCTGGTTGATAAATAATGTGCACCAGCATCTTTGCCTTGTTTTGCAACACCTTTATATTTTCATTGTATATTGAGACTGATAATTCAAAATTCTTTTCCCCCCATTCTTTTTTGTTTAGTTTCATTATTTTCGTTAGTTTAGTTTGTATATTTCATTACTCCTATATGAAGACCACTTAAGATGAATATAATATGTAGTCTCTGCTGTTGTAGAGATTTTATTCCAGTTGAATTTATGACTTGCATAATGTTGATGACTCTCCAGACTAGAAGGAGAAATTGAGATTTGCAACTTAATTGCAAAGGGTTTTGATAGCATTTATTATTTTAATTAAAGTTTTATTTTTATGTGTGGGTGGGTGTGCTTGCCATGGTGCATGTGGAAGTCCGAGGTCAACTTTGTGGAGTTGTCGCCTCCTCCATCTTTGCATAGTTTGGGATCAGGTCAGGTGCAGGCCTTTGAAACAAGTTTGTTTACTCAATGATGTTGCTGTCTATTCTTAGGAAGCTATAAAACTGTATGTATTGTACGTAAGGTTATATATTTAAAAATGTTTTCAGTGGCTTGTCAGTTAAGGGCACTTCCTGGTCTTGCAAAAGCCCAGGTTTGGTTCTCAGTACTCTTGGCTTCAGAACTACCCTTAACTAGAGTTTCAGGGAACTCAACACTCCTTCTGGCCTCTGCAAGCTCTTGGATGAATGTGGGGCACATAAACTCATCTAGGTGCACACACATGTATGAAAAGTAATGTTTTTTGTTTTTGTTTTTTTCAAGACAGGGTTTCTCTGTAGCTTTGGAGCCTGCGCTGGAACTAGCTCTTGTAGACCAGGCTGGTCTCGAACTCACAGAGATCCGCCTGCCTCTGCCTCCCGAGTGCTGGGATTAAAGGCATGTGACACCACCGGCAGGCTTGTTTTTGCTTTTAAATGCCTTCATGCTGGGTGTGGTGGAGCATGCCTTTAATCCCAGTATTTGGGAGGCAGCAGCAGGTGAATCTTCTTGCCTTCAAATGCAACTTTGTCTGCCGAGTGTAGTGAGACCTGAGTATAGTGAGACTGTCTTAAAGAAACACATGCATCCGATGTAAGAGAGCAAACATTGTGGTGTGTTTGTCACCAGGCCTAGTATGCTTTGGTTTTTTGATCCTAGGATGGCATTACTATATTTTTCTGTGTTTAAAAAGGTCTTGATGCCATTTTGGAGTGTATATAAAGGCAAAAACACTTTTGGATGTAAAGTTGAGAAATCATTTGTTGGCTATCAGTAAAATTAAAAATAATTAGAGTACTTTTAAAAGAGCAGAGGACTAAGAAAGACAATTAACTTATTTTGGAGAAAGCATTTTAACAGAATAGACTGTAGGATCTTAGTAAAAATATTTTGTGTTTTTTTTAGATTTATGTTCTATGAGTGCTTAGCCTGTATATATGCATGTATACCTTGTGTGTTCTGGCGTCCATGAGGTGAGAAGAGGGCCTCGGATCTGGGTTGGTTACTCTGTGATTGCTGAGAAGGAACCAGAGTCCTTTGCAAGAGCAACAAGTGGTCTTACAAGTGTTGGACTAGCTCTCCATCCCGTCTCTTACTTGTATTGGAATGGCCTTTGTAAAGCTATGTGGAAAGAAAAGCTATGTATTTCTGAAATGTTTAGTATTTTCTCCAGTGCCTAATGGATATGTTATTTCATCTATTTTATATGCTGTGTGCATGTGTGTTTATATGTGCTTTGCCCCTTATGTATTTCAGATACTTCAAAATTAATTTTGGAGGGAGCAGTATCCTGGGATTCACAGTGTAGCTCAGATTAGCCTCAAATTTATGCAAGTTGTCTTGCTTTTGCCTCCTAGGCCCCAGAATTAAGAGACCTGAGCCACCATGAGCTACATAGGAGGATCACTTAAGCTTACCTTATGTTTGAGGTCAACCTAAGCAGCATATCGAGATTTTTTTCTCAAAAACAAAATAAATACTTATAATCACAAAAAATGGTTCAGGTTTCTTAAGGTGCAGTAATGAGAAAGGACCCAGACAATCTAGTTAAAGCCCTGCTGGACTACGTAGCAAGACCCTGTTTCAAACAAAGCAAAGCAACACAAAACAGGAATTAGAAAAGGATCATGTCCTGTTTTTACATTGTGTCTTACACAATACATAGCAGAACTTCCAAATATCTTGTAGGGTATTGGCTTTACAGTATTAGCAGTTCCATTGACTTTATTCTAAGTGTTTAGGTGGAAGCTCTGTCTTGACATCCTCTTCTCTCTCCCTCCCTCTCCCCCTCCCTCCCTCTCTTTCCACACACCAACCCTGAGAAAGCCCAACCAGTGGCAGCTCCTCCCTCTGAGATGCTCAAGACTATGCCAACAGACCTGCCACATGATTTCTCTCGTGCTTTCTTTCCTCAAAAAACACCTGGGTGTTGCTTTGCTTTGTTTATTAAACCTGGTCTTATTAATTTGGTTTGATTTTTTTTTTTTTTTTATAACACCGTTGGGGTATGGTAACCTTTCACTAAGGTTTCCTGTGTGCTTTGCTAATAAGAATTGGTCTCCTCCATTTCTGCCCATGTGTTGGGGCATAGTGGAGAAGTCCGACTGTGTGTATGTTGGCAGTTTCCAAAAAATAACCTCATTGCTGTTTGTTGTTCTGAGTTTTTTTTTTTTTTTTTTTTTTT
>JAQHUG010000236.1:1104567-1118823 GCA_028555095.1 Dicrostonyx torquatus | reverse complement strand
CCAGGTTGGTCTCGAACTCACAGAGATCCACCTGCCTCTGCCTCCCGAGTGCTGGGATTAAAGGCGTGCGCCACCACCGCCCGGCTGTTCTGAGTATTTTAAGGAATTATTATTTTTAAGATATTTTTTATTTTGTGTGTGTGTGTGTGTGTGTGTGTGTGAGAGAGAGAGAGAGAGAGAGGGAGGGAGGGAGGGAGGCAGGCCAGAAAAGGGTGAAGAGTGTTACCAGATACCCCTGGAGTTGGAGTTATAGATAGATGTATGTAAACCACCCATCTGGTGCTGGCATCTAAACTGTGATCTTCTACAAGAGTAGCAAGTGCTCTTTATTGCTGAGCTCTCTCTTCAGCCCCAGTCTGAGTATTTTAAAGACACTGTAGAGCTTTAATGTGATCTTCTGTAAGGTCTCCTGTCACCCTTCTACAGAAAAGGGCAGTGTTCATTGTAGTCGCTTATAATTTTGTTTGACTTATAGTGCTAGTTTTTATAATTGTTCTCAAAGTAGCTGTTACTTGTTTATGTTTCTTTATGTGGACACGTGCATATGAGCACATGTATCTGTGTGTTCTGGTGTGTGAAGCCCAAGGACAACTTGAAGTATCATTCCTTCTCAGTTGCTGTCTGCCTTGTCTTTCAAAGAGAGGCTTACTGGCTTGGCCTCAGCTAATAGATGAGGCTGACTGGCTTGCTGGTAGCGCCAACAACCTACTAGCTCTTGCCATATATCCCTAGCACTGAGGTCACAAGCAGACCCCACACCTGGCAGTTTTTACACTGGTACTGGGGTTAGACACAGGGTTTTGTGCCTGCTAAGTAAGCACTTTATCAGCTGAGCTAGTTTCCCACTCGTGTTTCTCAGTCTTTATATGAAGGTATTAACCTCTCTTCTTATTGGTCATCTTGATACTTACCAATCTTATATTACATGTTTTCGATTTGTTTATTTTGTAGATAGGGTCTCATGTAACTGGGGTTGGCTTGAAACTTAGAACTCCTGATCTTCCAAGTGCTGGAATTATAGGCATGTGCCACCGTGCTTGCCTCAGAAATCTTTTTTTCCTCCCTCCCTCCCTTCCTCTTGTTCTTTTGTTGTTGTTTTTCAGAACAGGGTTTGTCTGTCCCAGAACTCACCCCATAGACCAGGCTGTTCTTCAACTCACAGAGATCCGCCTGCCTCTGCCTTCTGAGTGCTGGGATTAAAGGTGTGCGCCACCACACCAGAATATTGTTTAATTTTAAGGAAAGTTTTATGTGTATGGATGTTTTACTTGTGTGGGTGTAGTCCTTATTACTTGTATATTGTGTGCCTGTGTAAGCCAGAAGTAGTGTCCATCCCCTGGAATTGGAGTTAGAGATAATTATGAGCCTCCTTGTGGTTACTGGGACCTGAACTCAACTACAACCATCTCTCCTGCCCCTACTCTTTCATCCTTATATTGAAAATTATTCTCCAGAGGTAGGTTCATATAACTCTTAAATATTCTATCTGATGATTGTTGGAATTAAATTACTTATACCAGTTACTTCTATTTTTTTTTTAAATTATACCGGTTACTTCTATTTTGTCAGTAGGGAATTCTCTACCATTTAAGAAAAAACTGAAGTGACTAGAAATTCACATGACTGCTCTTAGATGTTTGCTTATTAATCAGAAAAGCATGTCAGCTTTATCAAATTCACAAGTGACAAATAATATGTTGATACTTTTGTTTAGTCATACTGACAAGATGTTAAAAAACCATTTTCTAGTGGAATCTAATTATACAGAGAAATGAGTTGGCATTGGAGACATTGAATGAGGGCTGAATTGTTCACTCTCAAGGCAACTTGCTATTTACAAGAATGAAACACATTGTTTCGATTTTGAAAATCTGATTGTGAGCACTATGTATGGGTACTTGGGGAGTGGGCACTTCTGGTTTTGTTACCTACCTTACAACCCATGGTAAACAAAAGCAAGAAAATGAAAGTAAATGCTGCCCTTTAGTGAGAAGATGTTTTAGAAAACTGACATTTTAAGTGGTTATTCTTAAAGTAGAATTTATTCATTTGCCTAAATTTATTTATTTGAGTCTCATTCTTAGTTCAGGCTTGTCTATTTAACTAAGTTTTGTCTTAAACTTGGTCCTTCTGCCTCAGCCTCCAGAATGCTGGGATTATCATCATACTTAGCCTAGTTTTTGTTTTTTGAGACGGATCTTGCCATTTTGCTCAGGGGGTCTGGTGTTCCTGACCTCAAGTGATTGTTAAATATACTTTCCACTAACATGGCTGGTAATTATGCTATAGTGGAGATGATTGCCAGTTCCACCGACAATTAATATTTCATCGTTTTCTTTCTTTATAAGAATTTAGTGTGTATTTTTGTTTGCATGCTCACACACACGTGGAATTCAGAGGACAACTTTCAGAAGTCTGTTCTCTTAAAGGGTTATCAGGCTTAGTTAGCTTCAAGGGCCTTTATTTACCCTCTGAGCCATCTTCATAACTATGGTTCCTATCTTTTGTTCATATCGTATGTTTAATTTCATAGTAAATAAAGCATGAGTTGTTGACTTAATCTTTGGCTCTGCATTTTATTCTTTTTTCTGTATTTTATACCAGTCACTCTCAGATTTTGTTTTAAGGAGGACAGTGTGTCAATTCTAAATTAGTTTTGTTTTGGCTTCTTAGTGTAAATGGTAGACTTCCTAATTAATTTCTGCTGAAAGTGAAACCTCTAGAGTTTAAATATTTCCTGACTAAACCCAATGGCAAATGCAAGAAATTTAAAAGATTGTCTTTGAAAAGAAGAAATGAATAATTGATATTTGAAAAATGGTCTCAAAGGGCTTGAGTCAATCATATAGAATAACCACTGGGTGAATATTAGTATATGTTTTCAGATAAGATCTGAAGGTAAATATCTCAAACAAGTAGTGATTTTATATCCAACTAAATGATAACAGTTTGGAAGGTTAATGTTTAGATGCAGAAAGATAAATAATAATGAACAATTGCTTTTTTTATTGGATAAACTTAAGCTATTTGTGTATATATATGTTTAATTTTAAGGAAGACAATCAAGTAATTATAGAACAAGGCAAAGCTTTTGTTCATGTTAGCGAGTATTTCTTAGATGCTCCTTCTATGAGTTAAAATAATTTTTAAAGTCAGTTCGTTGTGCTGGGTTTAAGGGCATGCACCTCTAATCTCAACACTTGGGAGGCTGGGGTAGGCAGATCTTCTAGTTTGAAGCCAGCCTGGTCTTTTGAGTTCCAGGACAGCCAGAGCTACAGCCTGTCTCCAAAAAGAAAAGAAAAGAAAAAAAAAAGCCAGTTAATTGTTAGATCATGTCATATACAGTTCTAAAGCTTACATTGTTAATTTATTACTATTACAAACAACAACAACAACAACAAAAAAGCCATAAATGGGAACTGGAGAGATGGCTTAGTAGTTAAGAGACTTACTGCTCTTCCAGAGGACCAAGGTTAGATTCCCAGTCATCCTTGTCATCAACCCCACCCCCATCCTCACCCTCTTTAGCTCCAGTTCCAGGCATCAGACACTTGACCTCTTCATGTACTATACACAGAAGGTGCCTAGACATGTATAATTAAAATACATCTTAAAAAAAAAAAAACTAAAGTAACTGGGTGTTATGACATAGGCCTTTGGGAGGCACAAGCAGACAGACAGAGTTCCAGACCTTCCATATCTGTATAGAGAGCCTGTCTCAAATCAGATAAAAATTAAGACGTGCGTGTATGTATGTGCCAGAAAAGTGACTCAGTGGTTAAGAGCTCATAGTGCCGTAGCAGAGGATTGATTGTGTTTGATTGCTAGCACCCACATTGGACATCTCACAGCCATCTCCAGCCCAAGTCATTTCATCCCTTCTTTTGGACTGCATAGATACCTGCTCTCACGCATACATACAATTTAAGATAAAGTGGATCTTTAAATACAAAACAACAAATATGGACTGGTGGAATGACTCAGGCAGTTAATGTGCTTACCTCCTAGCCTGAAGGATCTCATGGTGAAAGGAGAGAACTAGCTCCTTCAGTTGTCCTCTGATATCCATATGCATGATGTTGCATGTGCATGCCCATCCCTGTACGATAAATGAAATGTAATAAAAAAAGAATTTCAGAATTATCCTAACAAGCATTGTTGCACAAGACTGCCGAGTTACTCAAAAGCTTTTTTCTCAATGAGTTGCAGAGATGGCTCATTGGTTAAGAGTACATTTTGCTTGTGCAGATAACTCAGGTTCTGTTCCCAACTTTGTGACTCACAACTGTCTATAACTTCTCTTCTAGGAAATCAGTCTCCCTTAGTTTTTCTTTCTCCTCACATATTCTTTTCTGATTGGTTCTTACTGTGTTCACCTGACTAGCCTCGGTACTTCTGTATAGGCCAGGCTAGTCTTTAACTTGTACCAGTCCTCCTGCTTCCGTTATTAGAACTGTATATTGCCATGTCTGAGACACTCCAGGTATGTAATTCCTTTCCCTCTCTCCACTTTGGACCATGTGTATGTGAGAGACAACTCTGAGAAACAGGTTAACTAACATATCACAGAACAGGGTTGCTTCTGTACAGCTAAGAACTGTGTTTATTTTACTTGCTTGTTTGATTTTGAGAAAAGGCTTTACTCTGCAACTGAGGCTGTACTTCTTAGTATCCTGAGTGTCAGGGCCACAGGGATAATTTATCATCCTCTGCTAAGTTACAAATTTTCCATCTTGCTCTCCCTACCAACACTTTCAGTGTTAGAGGTTGAGCTCCCAGGTCTTTGCATATACTTAGGCAAGTACTTTAAAGTTAAAATTATTTTTTATTTTATATATATGGGTGCTTGGCTTGCATATATGTCTCTGCACCACATGAGTGTCTGGTTCCTGTGAAGGCCAGGAGAGAATGTTGGATGATACCCTGGAACTGGGGTTCAGATGCTTGTGAGCTGCCAGGTGGGTACTTGTAATCATTGGTCCTCTAGAAGAGAAGCCAGTACTCATCTCTCCCAGACTGTTTTAAAGGACATAAAGAATGCATCTAACTTTGTTTTCTCCCAAGTGAATAACCACTTATGTCAACATGCAGTAGCATATCAAATAAATTATCCGTTTGCAATATGGAATCTACTCATTGAAAAGGACTTTTACAGGAGTAGTGCTTACTTAGTTGTGTGTGTGTGTGTGTGTGTGTGTGTGTGTGTGTGTGTGTTTTGATGTATATGAGGATGTGAAGGCCAGAGGAGGAAGCAACATATCTTTCAGCCTATCTTATTCACTTGAGACAGGGTCTCCCAGTGAACCAGAAGCTTGTCGTTTCAGCTAGACTGCCTGGCCAGTGAGCCCTAATATCTGCCTGTCTCTCTCCATCCCAGTGTTGAGGTTCCGAGTACAGATAGCCATGTCTAGCTTTTTACATCCAAACTCAAATCTTGGTACCTGCAGCAATTGCTCTTACTCATTGAGCTATGTTCCTGCTCCTGTATTCTGCTATGAAAAAAAATAGTTTACATATATTGAGTATTTTGCTGAATGTACGTATGTGCCTATTGTCCATGGAGATCAGAAAAGGGTGTCTGGTCCCCTGGGATTGGAGTTCAGATGGTTGTGAGACACCATAGGTGCTGGGAACTGAACCCAATTCCTCTGCAAGACCAACAATTGCTGAGGAATCTCCTAGTACCCCTCAAACCTTTAATTGAATTTATTTATATTTACTTTGAGACAGGATCTCCATTTGTAGCTCTTGCTGGCCTGGATCTCTGTGAGATCTGCCTTCCTTTGCCTCCTGAGTCTTGGGATTAAAGGTGTGCACTACTATAAAGGCCTTTCATATTCTGCTTCTGTACAAAGTGGGGAAAGATTTTGTTCCATGAAGGAAGTTTGATCCATCAGATTTTTTTTTTTTTTTTAAATAACATTGAGCTTAGGGGTAAGGAAAAGACAGTGTTTTTTCCTTCAAGAATTTTCCAGTTTAAGAGACCTGTTAACTGATGTGGTACAGTACAGCATGGTGCTTTTGTCCAAAGTGGGGAGAGGAAGGTATTACCTTGTGGGAATTGTCGGCCATGGTGGTGCACAAGTCTAATCCTAATACCCAGGGGCAGGCAGGAGAATCATTGCAAATTAACTGAAATGTTCAAATGAATGGCTTTTAATACAGCCATATATATATGTGTGTGTGTGTGTGTGTGTGTGCTTAGTCACTAAATATAATATTATTTAAAAATATTTCAACACATTATCTATTAGCAGTCCTTTCCTATCTCACATATTCTCCCTTTGCCCAAGCAGTAACTACAAATTTCTTTTCTATATATCTGCCTGGATTTTTGTCATCCCCCAACCCCCCCGCAAAACAACAACAACAACAACAAGTGGAGTTTCTCTGTAGCCCTGACTGTCCTGGAACTCACTCTGTGAACCAGGCTGGCTTCGAACTCAGACATCCACCTGCCTCTCCCTTCTGAGTGCTGGGAATTTAAGACACGGGCTACCATGCCTGGCATATCTGCCTGTTTTAGTTTCACTGATACAAGGTGTCGTGTAGCTCAGGATGGCCCTGAACTCCTCATCTTCCATACCTACTTCTGCCTCCCAAGTGTTGGTATTGAATTGCTATCATGTACAGATATTGTCTTAAGTTTCTTTATTATGTGTGTGTATGTGTGAGAGATGAACATTTTCAGAGGACAACTTTGGGAGTCATTTCTCTCCTTTCATTGTTTGGGTCCAGAGGGTAGAACTCAGGTCATCAGGCTTGGTGGCAAAGGGACCATCTTGCTGACCTAGATGTGCCTTTTTAAAAAATACGTTATAAAGATAGAATATAGTATGCTGTTGTCTCATGGAACTGACTTTAATTTAGCATGTTTTGAAGGTTCATCAATGTCTTATCAGTACTAAGTTCTTTTTTAAAATTACTTTCAAAATATATTTCCTTTATTTTGGTATGTATGAGTGTTTGCTTGCATGTGTGTGTGCATGTGGAGTTGGAAGAGGGCATCAGATCCCCTGTAACTGAGATGGTTGTGAACTACCATGTGGATTCTAGGACCCAAACCTGGATCCTCTCTGCAAGAGCAACAAGTGCTTTTAACCCTGAGTCATCTTTCTAGTTCTCAACCCCCCACCCCCACCCTTGGGCACAGTATCTCGCCATGTTGCGCTGGCTGATATGGGACTTAGAACTTGCTTAATGCTAGACCAAGTCATTCTGGAACTCAGTGACCGTCCTGCCTCTGCTCTATAGATGTTGGTATTATAGGCAGACTCTACCCGTCTGACTGCCATTCTTTGTAATGCTCACTAACATTCCTTGGTTTAGATAAAGTTGCTGTAAACATTTGTGTGTGTGTCTATTTTCATTTGTCTTGGGTATGTATCTAAGAGTGAAATTGTCAGGATTATATGGCAATTGCTTAACCTTTGAAGAGCTACCAGACTCTCCCAACACCATTTTACATTGCTTTTGTCAGTGAGTGAGGGTTTCAGTTCATCCACAGAAAACTTTTATAGAAATGGAATATTAGAGGATAGCAAGATTGCTGGGTGGGTAAGGATGCTTGCCACCAAGCCTGATTCCCTGCATTTGATTCCTAGTGCTTTTGATTGATTGGGAGCAGAAGTAATCTGGGCAGAGATTGAAAGAAAGTGCCACACAGAGAGGAGTTAAGTATATGTTCTAATGGAAGGAAAAAGATATATAGAACACAAATACCGTAGGTGTTACCAGTATTTGTTTTTGTGGGTTGTTTGTTGACTCTTGCTCTATTACCAGTGCAGCGAGAAGCATTGAGTCTCCATATAGAAGAGCAGTTACAACCAAAGTAAGCACTGACGATGTGTAAAGTGCCATCCTGTGTACGTTCCAACAAGTACACAAGTGCTGACAACAACCCTGCTTGCACAGGAGAGTTCAAAAATGTCCTGAGTCTGATTTTGAGCTTGTATATGCTCCTTCTACACAGTGTGCGATAAAAGACTCTACCGTGCTGCTGAACATGTTATTACTTACATTTGGTTGAGAGTTTTTATATCTGAAAGGAGATTTCTTTTTAATTTATTTAACTTTATTTTATACGCATTGGCCCTGAAAGGTGTCCAATCCCCCTGAACTGGAGTAATAGACAGCTATGAGCTGCCATTGGATGCTGGGAATTGAACCCGGGTTCTCTGGAAGAGCAGCCAGTGCTCCTAACCCTTGAGCCATCTCTCCAGCCCACAGTAAAACCACTGAGCTATCTCTCCAGCCCTCACCCTGAAAGGAGATTTTTAAAAAGTATAGTTTTAAGTATACAAATGGCATTTTCTAGAACTTTTTTTTTGGGCTATAATTTAAACCTAGATGGCAAACAAGGTAGATAGACCAAGAAATTAGAAGTCTTTTCTATGTCCTAGGCAAAAAAAAAAAAAAAAAAAAGTTTTTAAACATCGGTAGCAGTGGAATTGAAAAGAATGGGGTATAATCAGCCAGTTACTGGTGAACTTTGGTGTTAGGTTGAAAGTTGGGGATAGCTAAAAAAATTCAGGATGATTGCCAGGTTTCTGACTTGAGTAGCTGGTGGTAATACAGTTACAGAGATTGAATGCAGTTAAAGAGATCAGAAGAAGAATGGGCATTGCAAAAATATTAAACAGACTCTGTTAAGTCTGGAGTTTAAAAGTCATATACCGTGTAATTTAATACTCAGAATTTAAAGTAGGAAAGGGCTCTAAGGACTGCCAATATTTAGAGAGCTGGTAGACCCAAGTCAAACCAGCAAGTGAGACTTAGAAATGATTACTAGAGAGGTAAAAGGAGAGTTGAGCATTTTAGAAGTTTGTAGAAGTTGGTAGCGTGTCATTGTTCCCTTTCTCTCTGTCATATCATCCGTTTTCTGTTGACATAATTGTATATATTATAGACTGATTATTTCAGTATGTTCACGTATTGTATAATGATGAAAACAGGGTATCGACTGTCATCTATTACTCGCCTTATTTTTGGGGTGAATCTTGGTGAGCTAGTGAGATAGGCTTGGTGGTACATGCCTTTAATTCTGGCATCCTGGAGGCAGAGACAGAGGCAGGTGAATCTCTGTGAATTCATGGTCAACATACATAGCAAGTTCCAGGGCAGCTAAGGATACACAGTGAGACTCTGGTTTTTTCAGTTTTGTTTCTTTTTATGTGGGCTTGTGAGATGGCTCAGCAAGTAAAGGTGCTTGCTGCAAATCTGAGTACGTGATTTCTGGGACCTACAGAACTAATAAATCCCTAAAGTTGTCTTCCACCCTAAACAGACACACACAGACATAAACTCTCAAAGGAATAAGGCAGAGAGGGAAAGAGAAAGACCCACACACCTTTATGTATACATTGCACATATACAAAAAGATAAATGAAATAAAAATTAAAACTTCTCGGCCGGGCGGTGGTGGCGCACGCCTTTAATCCCAGCACTCGGGAGGCAGAGGCAGGTGGATCTCTGTGAGTTCGAGACCAGCCTGGTCTACAAGAGCTAGTTCCAGGACAGGCTTTAAAACTACAGCGAAACCCTGTCTCAAAAAAAAAAAAAACCAAAAAAAAAAAAAACTTCTCATTTTATTGACTACCAGATAATACTGCAGTGTGTATTTCAAGGAGTTTCAACTTTTTTGGGTTTGTTTGATAAAATTAATACGCATAGTCATTGCCATTTGATAACAGATTTATTTGTTTTTAAAATTTTTATTATTGTGTGCATACTTGAGAGGTTGAGTGCTCAGTCATAGCTCTCATGGGTTCCATGACTTTCTGTTCTTTTAGAGATCTCTGTTTCAGGGGCTGGAGAGATGGCTCAGTGGTTAAGAGTACTACCTGCTCTACAAAGGTCCTGAGTTCAATTCCCAGCAACCACATGGTGGCTCACAACCATCTGTAATGAGATCTGGCGCCCTCTTCTGGCCTACAAGCAGACACAACACTGTATACATAATAAATAAATAAATTTAAAATAAAAAGAGATCTCTGTTCCAGAGATCAGACTCAGGTCATCTGGCTGGAGTAGCAGCTGCCTTTTTTACATGCTGAGCCATCTTGATTGGCCCAAATTTGAATGTTCTGCAGTATATCAAATTATTAAAAACACTACTACTACTTTTGACAGAGCAAAGTAATTCTTATATAGTAGTTATTGAAGTAGTGAGAAATGACTGCATGTTTTGAGAATGAAACTGACATTTGCTGATAGAATGCATATAGAAAGAGATTGAGAGATAGAAGGGAGTCAGGAATGATTGCAAATTATTAGGCAAGTTGTTGTAAACAAAATGTTTTGCCGAGTGTGGTAGCGCACAACTCTTAATACAAACACTCGGGAGGCAGGGGCAGTCACTCTCTGGAGTTCAATGCCAGTCTGGTTTACACAGTGAATTCCAGGACAGCCAGGGCTAAACAAAGAATCTCTACCTCTAAATATCAGAGTTGTGCGATGAGGGGAGAGGGAGAGAGAGAAAGGAAGAAAGAAAGGAGAGAGAAAGGTGTCTTCTCTTTGAGACTAAAGGGATGGGGGGGGATGGTCCAGTGGTTGAGAGCATGGGCTGCTCATCCAGAGTACCCACATTTGATTACCAGTACCCACATAATGGCTCACACTGTAACTCAGTTCCAGAGGACCTTCTTCTGGCCTCTGGGCACCAGTCATGCGTGTGGTAACACAGACATACATACTTATAACATATAAAGGTTTTTTTTTTTTTTTTTAAATTTAATCAGTGGTAGGGTGGGCTTTTTGTTTGTTTGGGTTTGTTTTGGTTGAGGCAGGGTCCCTCTACATAGCCCTGGCTATCCTGGAACTCATTATTTAGACCAGGCTGGCCTCAAACTCTACTCTGAGTACTGGGAATAAAGGTGTCCACCACCACTGCCTAGCTAAATAATGGTGTTTTTTTACGGTATAGTTTTACTCTGTAACTTGTTAGGCGTGCCTTCAGCTCATTGTATAGTCCAGGCTGGACTCAAATTTACAGCCTCTTTCTGTTTCCATCTCTTCTCATCTTCTTTCCATCTATCTTCAGACTCTGTTTAAGAAATGGAATGCAAAGTTTTCCTATATGTTTCTCAAGCGTAATCAAAACACTTCTTCCTCAGGAGTTTGACACTTAATGTTGACTTACACCTGTCTCTCCTTCCTTAAGTACAGAATTATTCACCTAATTTGCTGAATCCTAGTAAATTGTATTGGCCATCTACAAGAATTTTAAAGAGGACGCTGAAGAGATGAATCAGTGGTTAGAGCACTGCAGGACCAGAGTTCACTTCTCAGCACCAATGTGAAAGTGGGTACAGCTGCCTTTAAGTCCAGTTCCAGTGGATCTCATGTTGTCTTCTGGCCTCTACAGGCATTCCCACACATGTGGGCATATACACATACATAGACCAACAGAGACACATTTAAAAAGATCTTTGTAGGATTTTTTTTAGAAAATAAAACCTAGGGTACTTTATATAAATCATGTACTGTGTGCATATTGAGTTTTAAAGTCTTGGTTCATTTGTATCTGCTTTTTAACGTTGACAAAGGGAATAATTGCAATCACTAGTTTTGTTTAATGAAGTCTATAGAGCAAAACACAAATTTATCATGAACCGGGTGTGGTTTATACCTTTAATCTTGGCACTGGAGAGATGGAGGCATAAAGAATATATTGAGTTTAAGGCTATCCTAGGCTTCAAGATTTCTGAAAACAAAAACAAAATAAGTTCCTTAGTGAAAGTTACCTGTCAGTAATCGTAACATTAGAGAGGTAGAAACAGGGAGTTTGTTACAAATTTCAGGTCATCCTGGATTACATTGTGAGCAGGGAGACATTATTTCAAGAAATAAAGTCAAACTTCTCATAGAAATACCATCAAATTGTCTTAAGGGTAATATGGGTAATCTTTGTTAACTCTACAATGTAGCAACTTAAATATTTTTACTTGACAAATACATTTTTATTGAGCACTGTATATTTTAAAAATATACTACTGTAATTTTAAATTCGTTAATTGCCTTTATCAAGTTAAAAAAAAGACAGCTTCATTAAGTTTTCCATATGTGTTTGGTTAAAGTAATGCTCTGTGTGTACAGTGTATTTTATGCATCTATTTCTAGGAGTTTCCTTGATATACTTAAATGTTTCACAGGTACCTAAAGTTTAATACACTTATTACTGAACTCTTTCTTTCAAATATTTATTTTATGTGTTATTGGTGTGTTCTGTGCTTGCATGTTTGTGCACTAGGATTATCCAAATCCTTAACAGCCAGTTTGTAATGAGACAATTTGTAAGCAATTCCTATTGTCTTCCCAGTTTTATTTTGTGCTCCTACTCCCTCAGTAATCATCATTTTAGGGAATTTTCACATACATACTATTTACTTTGGTAACATCTTTTTCCTGTTCCTTTACATAATATGTCATAATAACTAACACATTTTTTATTACACTTTTACATTATAACTATTTATATGATAAATTGTTTCCTTTCTAAGTTAAAGTTTGTGATAGCGGTATTTGTTTGACTAGTAACTATATCTTACTGTGTCATACAGTTCTCAAGATAATTTTGAGGCCCTCAGAAAATATTTGTTAAATTAATAATGGGATATATTAAGAATAATGAATTAGGGCTGGGGAGATGGGTGAGTGTTTGGTGCACAAGCATGGGGACTTGAGGTCATATCCCTAGCACTTACAGAAGCTGAGCTGTAATTCCTGGCGTGGGAGAGGATCGTGGACAGGGGGATCTTTTCAGTTCACTGGCCAGTGAACCTAGCTAGATTGGTGAGTCTGAGGTTCTGTGAGAAGCTGTAACTCAAAAATAAGGGGAAGCAGTGAGGTAGCTCAGCAGATCAAGGCTCCTGCCGCTAAGTGTAACAACTTGAGTTTGATTTCTGGGATCAGAGGTGGTAAAAGGAGAGAGCTGATCCTAAAAGTTGTCCTGACCTTAAAACTTGTACTGTAGAATGCACACACTCACATGCATGTACACATGCACAGATTGAATAACTAAATAAATAAATGGAGGGTAGTGAGGAAATTCAGATTTTGGCCTCAGGCCTCTACATGCATACCTGTTCTTTTATGCACTAGTCGGCCTCCCTCCTTTGATGAATCTATGAAGGAAATGGTTGAATGGCTGGAGAAGTAGGAGGAAAGCCAATAGGATTCTAAATGTAGCAGAGGAATAAAAATCAAGTCTGAAAATGATTTTTTTTAGAGGCAGTATGACACACTTAAGAAAAAACCAGGCCAACCTGTCTGAGCCTTTCTGAGTAGATTTGACTTCTTCTCTTATTGGCCATTAGCCTGTCTTTTCACCTCTAAAAGGAATAGTAACTCCCTCATGGTGTTGTAAGATTTGGGAAGCGTTAGTGTAGAGCTTTGCATATATTAAAACTCAGTGAATATTAGGAATTTTAAGCTATATGTATATTAAACTTACTGACAGGACTCATTTGTAGAACTTATAAAGTTTACAATTAATTTTATATTGCTTTCCTAAATTGTGTTCCATCAAAGTATGCTTATTTCTTTGCCATTCCTGATGGTAGACAGGGTATCCCACACAGTGCATAGTCTTCCACATAGAGTTAAATTATTGTAGTCATTTTGTGTCACAGACCAAAGCACTGCTTGTTTGTTTTCTCCTCTCCCTCTCTCCTTCTCCCGCCGTATTCTGAGGTTGGACCTTGTGTGTGTTTAGGCAAGCGCTGTACTAAACAATACTGTTAGCCTCATAACACTGTGTTATGTGTGTGTTTATGAGAATGTGTATTTTTTGAAGGCAATTAAACCTACTGAGCTAGGTCCTTGGCCTTTTTATCTTATCAGATCTATTTTTATTGCTTGTGTGTGGGACTATTGTGGCAGGTGGCAGTAGGTATTCACTTGAGAGAAGAAATAGGGTATAGATATGAAAAACAAGTTTGAATTTTTTCTGTTCAAACATTTTACATATATGTGATGAAGGTTGTTTGTTTAAACTTTCTCTTTTTTATTGTTTGACAATTTTTTTCTTTATTGATATTTATTGAGCTCTACATTTTTTTCTGCTCCCCTCCCTGCCTCTCCCCTCTCCCTTCAACACTCCCCCAATGTCCCTATGCTCTCAATTTACTCAGGAGATCTTGTCTTTTTATACTTTCCCATGTATATTAGGTCTATGTAAGTCTCTCTTAGTGTCCTCATTATTGTCTAAGTTCTCTGTGATTATGGTTTGTAGGCTGGCTTTGTTTTATGTTTAAA
>JAQHUG010000236.1:1053121-1103607 GCA_028555095.1 Dicrostonyx torquatus | reverse complement strand
TTCCATTTGATATATTTTGACTTTATTTGTTCAAAACAGGGTTTCTCTGTGGCTTTGGAGCCTGTCCTGGAACTAGCTCTTGTAGACCAGGCTGGTCTCGAACTCACAAAGATCCGCCTGTCTCTTCCTCCCGAGTGCTGGGATTAAAGGCGTGTGCCACCACCGCCCAGCAAGCAGAAAGACTCTTATTCTGTATTTCTCACAACTACATTATAAATTAAGTATATTATAGAAGGAAGCAGGGTAAGTTATGCAACAACATGACACATCCCCAAAACTGAAACAGTGCCATTCACAGACAACATTCATGACTCCGCTCAGAGCAGCGCTCCTGTTCTCAGGTCTCGGGAAGTTGAAGCAGAAAAATCACAAGTTCAAAGCAATAACAGCAGAAACTCTCAAGTCTCTAATCTAGAGCTTTTTGATTTTTTTGTGACAGCCCTGGCTGTCCTAGAACTTGCTCTGTCGACCAGGCTGACTTTGAATTCACAGAGGTCCACCACCTCTGCCTCCCTAGTAGTGAGATAAGGACTTGTACTACCACTGCCCAGCCACAATTTAGAACATTTGATGCCAGAAGCTTTGCTTGGGGGTTGTTGGTTTTGTACTACTATCTTTTTTTAACTTTTAGGTAGTACAGTATTGATTGAGTAAACCGACACTGATGTGTTAAAGATTTGGGGAAGTGTTCTTTTATCAAACACTAATATTCTGTGTTATTGAACATATCTCACAGAAATTCTGGGAATTAAAACTAAATTCAGTTCAGGTTTTGTCCCTGCTGAGTTGAGGGGAAAAAACCTGGTGTTCAGTTTTGGGATTTCAGGATTCTGAATGTATTATGAAAACCAGTAGAACTTAGTGTTTTATGTGGAGAGAAACCATGTGATGAAACCAAAAATGCACTTAAAGTATGAAAAATTTTACTTCCAAAATAAAATTTATTTTTTCTCCCCAAGATTAGAGGCTTGGATATTTAATCAGGCATGTATGTGTTTGCTGTTTTCTTCCTCTATTTGTTTTATTCTTGAGACAAGGCCTTACTAACTTGACCCTCTGGCCATGAATTTAGAAGTTCTACATCAAACCTCAAATTTTGGCATTATATGCATACATCATTTCATTTGACTATATTTTTTTGTTTAAAGGTTATTATTTTTGCCATTACTGGTGATTACACCCAGGGTCTTGCATGTAGCAGACTAATGAATGCTCTACAAATAAGATGTAATCCCAGACACATACATCTATGAGTCATCAGGAATATTGACTAGTAGTGATTTAGAGGTTAAAAGCTCTTTGCTCTTGCAGAGGACTCAGGTTAGATCCCCAGCACTCACATGGTGGCTCACAACTCCAGTTCCAGGGCATCTGATGCCCTTTTCTGGCTTCTGTGGCTATCAGGCTCACACATGGTGCACAGACGTACATACACAGACACTAGTAATAATAAAAATCTTAAATTTTTCTTTAAAAAACTTTCATGTTTGCCTGAATGTATGTAAAGTGCACCATGTGTGTACCTGGAGCTAGAGATGGAAGTGCCAAACCCAGGACTTCTGTAAGAGCAGCAAGTGCTCTCCCAGCCTCATAAGAAACAATTTTTGAAGAGATTACTGAGTTATTTTATTTTGCTTTTTATTTATTTATCCGTCTTCTGATTATATGATAACCTGGTTGATTTCCTGAGGACCTTTATGTAATAAAAAATGAAGGTTCCGGGGGCTGGAGATGGCTCAGAGGTTAAGAGCACTGAATGCCTTTCCAGAGGTCCTGAGTTCAATTTGCAGCACCCACATAGCGGCTCACAGCCATCTGTAATGAGATCTGGCGCCCTCCTCCCATCATGCAGGCACACATACAAATAGGACAGGCATATGCGCCACCACCGCCCGGCAGCCCATGAATATTTTTCACTGGATTAGTGAATGACAGAGTTACTGTATGGTTGCGACAGAGATTATTTCTGCCTGAGAATCCTAACCCATAGCCACCATGTAAGTGCTGGGAATTCAGCCTTAGTCCTCTTCCAGAAGCACAGTCAGTGCGCTTAGCTACTCAGCTCCCTGTCTCTCCAACTCTAATCCTGACAGTTTTTAAAAATGAAATGTTTGAAACCAACATAAAGCCAGTAAAATAATTCTTTATTTTTTAATAAAAATGGATTTTGTTTAAAAATGTAGAAAATATATTCCTTTAAAATTAAAGTCTTGTGCCAGGCATAATGGTGCTCATTCTTAATCCTAGCATTCTGGAGACTGAGGAAGGAGGAATTTGAGGTTTACAGGCAGACCCTGTCTTAGAGGGAGGTGAAGAAAGGAGAATCAGATTCAAAATACACAGTTATTTCTATGTTGTATTTGTATTTGGACATTAGTTGCAGAAGCTTCTTAGCTTGTTTATAATGATTTTTATGTTTTGTTTTGTCTTTTTCTAGACAAGGTTTCTCTGTGTAGCCCTGGCTTCATGCTAGTCTTAAATTCAGAGATCTGCCTCTGAGTGCTGGGATTAAAGACTTGCATCACTTTAAGGGCTACAGTCTCAAGGCAGTTGTTCACGTGTTATCTTAGCACTTCTTCATTACCAAGTGCAAGGCCAGCCTGGGCTGCATGGGATCCATTGTCAAAAAGCAAGACGCACACATACATACGTATACATACACACGCACGCGCACACACACTGAGGAGAGAGATCTCCCTGTGACTGGCTTCATACTTGATATCCTCTTGTCTTGGCCCTTAAGTGCTGTGACCTAGGAATGTGCTTCCATGCTCTGCTGGAACAGTGATTCGTACATTATGATTTGTGTCACAGTATTATAGCTTGTTCTCACCTACAGAACAATAAAAAGAAATTTGAAGTTTTTAAGTGAATTCACAAGTAAATAATGTGTATATATTCTAAACTACATTTTGATTTAAGAGATTTTTTTTTGGTGGTTATCCTGCTGTCCTTATTGCTCCTTTCTTGTATTAATTATTGCTTATTTTCTGATAAATTTTTGTTATGATCTATCCTGCAGGGAAAGAGATGCTGGTCGCAAGTTTTGGAAAACCGTATTTTTATATGGAACAGTGTTCTGTAAAAGTTTTATAAGATTCCTTGGCAATAACACACTTGTGATGGACTCTAGGAATACTGCTATGTTAGGATTGGGTTCTGATTCCGAAGGATTTTCAAGGAAGAGTCCTTGTACCATCAATACTGGCAGTCTGGCCAGCAAGAGAGAAGTAGAAATAGAGAGTAACACGAAAGAAGAAGAGGATCCGCGCAAGCGGAATCGAGAAAGGAACAGTGAAGTAGGAAAAGATGATGGTTTGACTGATGCACAGCAACAGTTTTCAGTGAAAGAAACAAACTTCTCAGAGGGAAACTTAAAATTGAAAATTGGCCTTCAGGCTAAGAGAACTAAAAAGCCTCCAAAAAACTTGGAGAACTATGTGTGTCGACCTGCCATAAAAACTACCGTCAAGCACTCAAGGAGAGCACTTAAAAGTGGGAAGATGACAGATGAGAAGAATGAACACTGCCCTTCAAAATGGGTAAGTGAACTTTCCAACTGTACATGGTCATTGTTGGTACTTGGATTTCTCTTTTAATCTTTATTTACACTACTCTTTAGTTATTTCTAAATAGGCTGTAAGGGATGGTGAAGTATAACAACATAATTATGTCTATATTTAAATTTTTGTGTGTGTGAATGTGTCTAGTGCATGCCATTTCATGCATGTAGAGGTCAGAGGACAACTTTGTTGTCAATTCTTTCCACCTTCACATGGTTTCTGGGGATTGAACTCAGGACAGGCTTTCTAGACAAGTGTACTTAGCAGCTGAGCCGTTTTACAGGTACATATGTCTGTCTGTCCCTGTATTTTTACTTGTAAAATTATGACATGATAAATGGAGCTAATTTGTGTTAACCTAATCAGATTGTTGCTCCCAGTGTAACAATGGGGGAAAAATTTGTGATTATATTTAGGACATATATATTTGAATCTTATCTTTCTATTTCCAATAACAAAGGAATGAACATATTAATAACAAATAAATTGAGGCTCAGATAAAGCAAGTTATCATATCACCTCTCTTTTAACATGGCTGAAAGGATGTGATTTACCTACAACATGAGAGCTTTTGTGAAGTGACAATTGTTCTGTAAGATAGTCATGTTGTTGTTTCTCCTACGGCCCACTGCAGATCAGTAATCCTGCTTCTGTGGAAACCTGTGCAGATCCTGGCTCAAAACAAGAAACAGAAAACCAAGTTGCTTTCTCATCACTACCCAAATATAATGATTAATTATTCTTCTTTAAAAACATAGATTTAACGTGGGCTTGGTAGTGCATGCCTTGGATTCAAGTATTTGGGAGGCAGCAGCAGGTGGATCTCTGAGTTTGAGGCCAGCTTGGTCTACATGGGGAGTTCCAGACCAGTCAGCTACATAGCAAGACATTGTCTCAAAATAAATAATTTGAGGTACATGGGTGTTTTGCTTGCATGTCTCTTTTCAGTGTACTCATACCTGGTTTCATAAAGGTCAGAATAAGGTGAGGAATTGCCTAGAATTGAACTTAACAGACAGTTGTGAGCCTCCATGTGAATACTGGGAACTGAACTCTGGTCCAATGGAAGAACAGCCTGCTCTCTTCACCATTGAGCCATCTGTCCTGGCCCATGACTAACTTTTATTAACTTTGCTCTGTCTCATGACAGTAGCAATTTGTGTGACAGTCTTTTGACCAGAAGTTTTAGTTACATTATTTAGTATCAAGATACATAATTAATTTGTGTCTGTAGTAGGAGGAATGGGCCACGTTCCTGGCACTCAGCTAGCTTAACACTGAAATAATCACACGGAAATTGTATTAATTAAACACTGCCTGGCTCATTAGTTTTAGCCTCTTATTGGCTAACTCTCACATCTTGATTTAACCCATTTCTACCAATCTGGATAAGACCACGAGGTCGTGGCTTACCGGGAAAGATTCAGCATATTTGACTCTGGCGACTCCATGGCGGCTCTCTCTGACTCTGCCTTCTTCCTCCCAGCATTCAGTTCTCTCCTCCCCGTCAACCTCAGTTCTGCCCTATCATAAGGCCAAGGCAGTTTCTTTATTCAACCAATGAAAGTAACACAAATACAGAAGGACCCTCCTACATGTGTCCTCTACCAGATCAAGAGTATATGATAGTATTAAGGGTGGAGCTAGACAGAATTGGCTTACCACTTTATCTGAAATTTAATAGTAATCTTCACTGTATTAAATTACTTGACTTTTATTATTCTTTTTTTTTTCTCCACGATCCATGCTATTTTATGTCTGTGATGTTTTACCTGCATGTATGTCTGTGCACCATGCATGTAGTGCTCACAGAAGCCAGAAGAGGCCATCAGAACCCCCTTGGACATACTGTAACCCCATGTGGATGCTAAGAATCCAACCTGGGTCTTTTGGTCTAGCAGCTGAGCCATCTCTCTAGCATTCCTCACCCCCGTTTTCCTTTTTTGTTTTTGTTTTTGTTAGAGTCTTTGCTGTATAGCTCAGGCTGTCCTGAAACAAGCTTTTCCTAGCTTAGACAACTAGGTGCTGGGAGTCCAGACTCTATCCCTAACTTGTCATTAATTCTTTATTATTTTAAAAAAATTATCTAAAAGTCTATGAGTATATGTGGTGTATGTACATGCATGTGTACAGGTAGATTGGTGTGCAGAGACCAAAGTTAGACATCAAATGTTCTATTACTTTTTATGTCATTCCTTGGAAACGGGGTTGTTTCACTGACTCTGGAGCTAAGCTGGCATCTAAGAAGCCCCTGCAATCTTCCTGTCTCTACCCATGACAGTGTTAGTTTTAGATGTGCATGACCATGCCCAGCTGTGTGTGTATTTGCTGGGAATTAGAACTCAAATCTTCATGTTTGCAAACAAAGCACTCTGAACCATCTCCCCAGTGCCTAATTATCTTTTTTTGTGTGATAGCATCTTCTGTATGTCACAGGCTGACCTAGAATTTTTTAAAAATATTTATTTATTTATTATGTATACAATATTCTGTGTGTATGTCTGCAGGCCAGAAAAGGGCACCAGACCCCATTACAGATGGTTGTGAGCCACCATGTGGTTGTTGGGAATTGAACTCAGGACCTCTGGAAGAGCAGGCAGTGCTCTTAACCTCTGAGCCATCTCTCCAGCCCCCTGACCTAGAATTTATATTTCTCCTCCACAAGCCTCACAGGTGCTAAGATGATGAGGATGTGCAGCACCACACCTATCTTATTACCATTAATTTTTTTTTTTTTTTTTTTTTAGTTAGGAGAGGGGTTGTATCCTGCAGTGAGTATACAGATTCAAGAACAACTTTGTGAGTTGGTTCTCTCAGTCCACTATGGGTCCTGGAAATCAAACTCAGATCATCAGGCTTGCTTGGCAAGGCACCTTTTCACTGAGCTATCATGTTAGCCCTTATTACCCATAAGTCTTTACTCTGAAGCTTGTGATTTTTCATGTTTCCAGAATCTTTGCTGTAGGTTCTTTGTTTGCAGGATTGTTATGGTGTCCAAGTGTTAAGTGTGTTAAGACAGGGTCTCTTGTAGTTGGTCTAGCAATTTGCTATGTAGCCAAGTTTTACCTTGAACTCTTGACCCTGCACCTTGGATTGTGTTTACTTGTGTAGGCCACCTGGTTTAACCAGAATTTTTTTGGTTCTTGTTTGAATTGTTTCTAGCTGAAAGTTTCACTGTGTCATTCTGGCTGACCGGGAACTTACTGTATAGACCTTCCTGGCCCCAAACTGCCTCTGCCTCCAGAGTGCTGGGGTTTTAAAGGAACGGCCTTTACTGGGTTTTGAACCCAGAGGTTCGCTTGCCCTTTACCACTAAGTTGAGCTCTCCAGCCTTCTATCCACAGCTGGGCATGTGGACTGTTGACATTTCCTCAGAGGGGTTAGGGTTGTAGGCGATTCTGCCTTGATTGCACGTAGCCCTAGGATCAAGGGGAGGTTAGAGCAGACCAGAAGAGTGCTCCATCTGTGTATCATCCATGCTAGGTACAGACTTCCCAGTGTTGCTGCTTTGGAGTCACCATCCCTTGTAAGTAAGCTCAGTAAACTAATTGCTTTCCCAAGGGGGATCTTTGGTTTGCACTGAGACTTTAGCAGGAGGGGAGTAGACGTTCTTGCAACAAATACTAGTCCCCTCATTGTTCCTGAATATACTCTCATCTATTTCTGAATCCCATTTAGAAAAAAAGTTGACTTGATAATACCATGGTAATATAATGATAATACTGTGATAGAAAAGTAATTCCTGAAGCAAAGTGAAGAGATTTTTGTATTTAATATATTTTTAGGGTTACATTTGCTAGAATAGTCATACTGCATTAAGATCATGCAGTGTTTAGGGATGGAGAGATGGCTTAACCCTTCTAAAGCTAATTAGAAGTTCCATTCCCAACACCTACATGGCAACTCAAAGCCATCTGCAACTCTGCTTCCAGAGTATCACACACCTTGTTCTGGCTTCCATGGGCACCTAAATCAATATGGGTGTGTGTGTGTGTGTGTGTGTGTGTGTGTGTGTGTGTGTGTGTGTGTGTGTGTGTGTGTGTGTGTGTATGCAAAGCACCCATACACATAAAATGGAACAAGAATGTAAAAATAAAAAAAGATGTTGTTTAGAATCAAATTGATGAAAAGAGTCTTCCAGAAAAGCAAACGATGCATCATTTTTATATCTTCTAGAAATTTGTATATACAAGCACGTACATGTTTCCTACATACGTATTCTCCTTTTAAAAAATTTAAATGCCATATTGATGATACTGTTTTATTTTACTTTATTTTTTTTAATTTATTTGTTTCTAAGAAGATTTATTTATTATATATACAGTGTTCTGTCTCCATGTGTGCCTGCAGAACAGAAGAGGGCACCAGATCTCACTACAGATGGTTGTGAGCCACCATATGGGTGCTGGGAACTGAACTCAGGACCTCTGGAAAAGCAGTCAGTGCTTTTAACCTCTGAGCCATCTATACTGTGTTTCTTTATGTAGTCCTGGCTGGCCTGGAGCTTACTAGGTAGACTAGCATGCCTCTGCCTACCTAGTGCTTTTTAACTTAGCTAATTCTGAAGATTTTTCCTAAATAGCAGGAATGACATAGCTTCTTGAAATATGGGTTTAAATTTCTTTCAGTTTGTATTTTTTAAATTTATATTTATTGTGTGTGTGCATGTCTGCATGCACATGCATGCCACAGTGTGTATGTAATATCGGAGTGGAAATTGTAGGTGTGGGTTCTGGGGATCAAACTCTGGCTCTCAGGCTTGCTGGCAAGCACCTTTACTCCAACAGCCATCTTGCCAACCTTTAGTTGGTTAGTTTCCTTTAGATATTACTTTGTCAGTTTCCCATGCAGAAGGGTATGGTTTTCAATTCATAAATCATTTTGGGAGCTTGGATGTAGTTTAGTTGGTAAAGTGCTTATTTATGTAACATGTATGAGGCCTATATGTAATCCCTAGCATTGGGTAAAAAATTTACAAAATTCTTTTCATCATAACTAATATCACTGTTTAAACTTAGGCTCACCTCAGACTTGCTGTGTATCCAGGCTAACCTCAAACTCAAGATCCTTTTGCCTTGGCCTTCTTGGTGCTGGGATTGTAGGTACTGTAAGCATATGTCACTCTGCCCAGCATAAATCTTTACTTGTGATGTCTGGATTTTGATACATCATTTGAAAAATTTCCTTTTATCGAAAAATTTTTACTTATACTTTAGCAATTCCATATCTATATGGAATATATTATCACATCCATCTCCAACTCTACCTTCCATTTCAACACATGCTTTATCTACTTTTACTCCTCTTTCTTCTGCTGCTTTAAGTGTGTGTGTGTCTATGAGTGTAGGTGTCCAAGCTGGCCAGAGCTGTAGGATCTCCCTGAAGCTGAAGTTAAAGGTGGCTGTGCCTACACATGTGAGTCCTGGGACCTGTTATGTGTTCTTAACCTGGAGAGACAGTTCCCTGTGGCCACCAATCCCTGTTTTAGTGGGTCTGTGATTGGTATATAGGAAGGTAGGCTGTTGGTTTGTGAGGTGGTGGGGGAGGGTTGATTTAGTATCCTGCCATTTGCTTAAAGTGTTTATCAGTTCTCTGAGTTTTCTAAGGCTTTAGGGATTCAGGTATAGAGTCCTGTCATCCACAGACAGATACCTGACTTCTTTCCTCTTTGTGTCCTTATTATTTGCTGCTCATGTTTTACTGCAAGACTGATGTATAGTGGAGAAAGTAGACATCCTTGTTTTATCCTAATTTTAGTAGAAATGCTTTGAAATTGTCCCCCATTATATAATGTTGGCTAAAGTTTGTCATTTGTTTGTTTAGTTGGTTATTTGTTTGGTTTTTGAGACAGGATTTCTCTGTGTTACATCTTTAAAGATCTGGTAAAATTTACAATTAAATCCATTTGTGTCTGGTCTTCTTTATCTGACAGGTTTTTTATTTTGTTTTGTTTTGTTTTAATTTGGTTTGGTTTTTCAAGACAGAGTTTCTCTGGAACTTGCTCTGTAGACCAGGCTGGCCTCGTACCCAGAGATCCCCCAGTATCTGCTTGAAAGTGCAGGGATTAAAGGTGTGTGCCGCCACTGTCCGGCACCTTTGTTGTGTTTAAAAATATTCCATTTATTAAGAGTTTTTTCAGTAATTTTTTTTTTTTTTGAGACAGAGTCTCACTGTGTAGTTCTGGCTATCCTGGAACTCTTTGTATAGACTGATGTTGAATTTGCAAAGATCTTCATTCCTCTGAGTCCTAAGTGTTGGGATTGAAGGTGTGTGCCACTATGCCCAGCTCTTCAGAACTTCTACCATAAATAAATATTAATAGATGTTACATTTTATCGAGTTTTTCTGCATCTATTGAGATGGCCATGTGATTTCTATCCTTGAATCAATTTATATAATTTATAATATTTGCTACTTAAGTATTGACTCCTCCCTTATTTCTGGAGTAAATCCAGCATGATCTTGGTAAACGGCCCTCTTTCTTTGTATAGATTTATTTGTTTTTAAGTGTATATGTGTGTGGGCTCCCCTGGTTGGAGGCCAGAAGAGGACACACACTTGATGTGGGTGTTGAGCACTAACCTCCAATCCTTTGCAAGAGCAGTGGAAGCCCTTAGCTGCTGAGCCACTTATTTGTTGTTTTCTAGAATAGTTTGAGAAACATTGGTGTTACATCTTTAAAAATCTGGTAAAATTTACCATTGAATCCATTTGTGTCTGATCTTCTTTAGCTGAGAGTTTTGTTGTTTTTTGGGTTTTCTTTTGTTTGTTTTAATTTGGTTTGGTGTTTGGTTTTTCAAGACAGGGTTTCTCTTTATAGCCCTGGCTGTCCTGGAACTCTCTTTGTAGACCAGACTAGCCTCAAACTCAGAGATCCTTCTGTCTCTGCCTAATGCACACTTAATAGAAACTCAGAGACAGAAATTGGGGTTCATTCAACCTGAAGACCAGAAAAGCAAAGCAGCCAACCACTGGCTTTTATTTCTACCTCATCCCTAAATGGAGATCCTGCCTCCAGGAATCTCAGCATGAGGTTGAGAATAAGTCTGAGTGAGAGCTGTCTCCTCCCATTTTATAATCCTCTCTAGTTCTGGGATTAAAGGCATGCACCACTACTGCCTGGTTTTTGTGGCAAGCTAGTGTCTTTACTGGGATTAAAGGTGTGTGTCATAGCTGCCTGGTCTGTAAAACTGGCCAGTGTGGCTGTTTTACTTTTCTGATCCTCAGCCAAGCTTTATTAAAATATAAATAAAATGGCACTACATCTGCCTCCTGAGTGCTGTGATTAAAAGCAAGCACCAGAGTTTTAATTCCTGTTTATCTCATTGTTAGAGATATGTTTACAGTTTTAAACCTCATCTTCATTTTAATTGGTAGATCATAATACCTCTAGAAATTGGTTTTTGTTTTGTTTTGAAGATTCCCCAGTTTAGTGGAATATGTTTTTAAGGTAAGACTTAATGATATTCTGAATTTTATTAGTATCCATTATAATGGTTGTCTTTTCAGGTCTGATTTTATTTTGGCCTTCTCTCTTTTCATTATTTTAGTTAAGGTTTTTTTCTATTTTGTTAAGTAACCAATTTTGTTTCTGTGTTTTTAAGACCAATTTTTTTGGCTGTATATATTGCTTTTGTTTGTTTTCATTTCATTAATTTTTTTCCCCTAATCTTAATGATCTGCTGTTTTGGGGTTTCACTCTAAGGTATATCATTAAGTTGTTTCAGATTTCTATGTGGTGTTTGTTTTTTAATGTGAGTATTTAAAGTTATAAACTTTTCCTTTAGAACTGTTCTCATTTTATCCTATAGGAGTTGGTATATTGTGTTTTTATTTGATTCTAGAAATTTTTAATAAAAGTTTTGTTTTGGTTTCTTTGATGACCTCATTATTCAGTAGTATGTTGTTTAATCTCTATGAGCTTGTGTCTGCTCTGGGTTTCTCTTACCAGACACCCTATTTCTATTGTGTCCTAGTATCTGATCTGTTTTAGAATAAAGTCTCATGGGCTTCTGAGAAGAATGTGTATTCTGCATTGTTGGAGTGGATGAATGTTCCATAGTTAGGATATCACTTAATTCAGATATCTCTGCTTATTTTTTGTTGGAAACACCTGTCAGTTGGTGAGAGTAGGGTACTAAAGTTACCCTCTGCCATTGTGCTAGATGAATCTGTGACTTTACATCAATATAATTTTTTTTATGAAATTGGATGCACCTGTGTTTGAGAGATGTGTGTTTAGAATTTTAATGTCCTTTTTAATGGAATGTTCTCTTAATCGGTATAAGGTTTTTTTTCTTGCTAGTTTCTGTTTGAAGTCAGTTTCTTCAGATCATTGACACCTGCTTCATTTCCAGATCTTCTTGAATACCTTTTTCTCTCCTTTCAGACAAGATAGTGTGTGTCTTTTGAGCTAATATGCATTTTTTTAGAGGTAGTTGACAGATGGTTTCTGTTTTGGGGTCCAATCTACTAGACTGTGTCTTCTGGTTGGGTGTTACAACCATTAATCTTCAGAGTTATTCAAAGCTGTGTTGGTGCCTATCATTTTGTTCATTTTTGTACTGTTTTTTTCCTCTTCCTTTCTTGCTGAACTGTTATAGTAGCATGGTTTATTCTTTCCTGTGGCTTCATGGATGGGCTTGTTTTCCCTTCAAGTATTTCCTATAGAACTCCCTTTAGCCTTTTTTTTTTTTTATTAATGGAATGTTTTTATTTTTGATGGATATAGTTGTAGTTTGGTTGTCAGTCGTCTTTTAGAACTTCAGAACATCTGTCCAGGCCTCCTGGTATTTACAGTTTCAACTGAGTAATCTGCTCATTTTCTGATGAACATGCTGCATGGGCCTTTCCTTTCTCACCTTTATTCTGTGTGCTTGGTGCTTTAGTTACAGCATAACTGGGGAGGTAACTCTTCTGAGTGCCTCCTGTTTCTGCATTGGTTTCTCTTCCTCACTCTTGAAAGTTCTATGTTCTCATTCTTTTAAAAAAGCCTTAGGGGGCTGGAGAGATGGCTCATTGGTTAAGAGCATAGCCTGCTCTTCCAAAGGTCCTGAGTTCAATTCCCAGCAACCACATGGTGGCTCACAACCATCTGTAATGAGATCTGATGCTCTCTTCTGGCCTGCAGGCATACACACAGAATATTGTATACATAATAAATAATAAAATAATAAATAAATGTAAAATAAATAAAAAATAAAAATGCCTTAGGTTCTTCTCCTTCTATACTTATTACCCATAGATTTTCAGGGGAATCACAGGTTTTGGAATTCCCACTGCTATGATTTTCTTTGTCCTTGTTGAATTGTTCCAGTACCCCCACCTGTCTTTCAAGATATTCTGTTCTCTCCTTGATCCATTCTATTGCTGAAATTTTCCACAGAGCCTTTTATTTGACTTATGCTTTTCTTTTTTCTTTTTCAGTCTCCCAGTGAGTACAACATTATTTAAAAATTGTAAGCAGTACTGCAGAAACATTGATATTTAAACTTTAAAATGCTACATTGTCTCTGAGTTCAAGGCCAGTCTGGTCCACAGTTTGAGTTCCAAGACAGCCAAGGTTAAACAAAGAAATCTTGTCTTGAACCCCACCTCCCAAAAGCAAATTGGTTGAGTTATAGAAACTGTAAAAAACAAAAGGATCTCTGCTGTAAGAATGTAAAAACATAGATATTCAGAGAATTGGCTGGACAAGAGTACTCCCCTGTCACAGTTTCCCTTTTGACTTCATGTGCAGGTTACTGGTTCTGCTGTAGGGTTTGGTTGTTAAAGCACTAAACGGCAGCCACATAGGGAGCTGTTGTCTCTGCAGCCTCACTGTTCCCTTTGGTTCTGGTATGTGTGCAAAGGGAAGGTTCTGAGTTCTTTTTTTTTTTTTTAAATATTTTTTATGGTTTATTTAACTTTATTTTTTGTGCATTGGTGTGAAGGTGTCAAATTCCTTTCAGACAGTTGTGAGCTGCCATGTGGGTGCTGGGAATTGAACCCGGGTCCTCTGGAAGAGCAGTCAATGCTCTTACGCTGAGCCATCTCTCCAGCCCCTGAGTTCTTTCCTGTTAACATTCCCTCTTTTCTTCCTTCTAGTCCAGTATGTATAGAAAAAGTTTTCTTCATTCAAAGTTTAAAAAATTTCCTTCCCCCCCTTTTTTTGCATTTATATGTGTGTTGGAGTAGCATTAATAAAAGAAAATAGAAACTCTTTTTCTGACTCCCATTTTCAACAAAATTCAACAAAATTGCTAAATTGCATGTAATTCTCTATCTACTTCTTTTTTGTACGGTGGGTTGCAGAGTACCACTGACGAAAGTGTAAGCCGGTAGTTACAGCCAAAGCAGGAGCGCGGTAGCTTCCATTACAGCTCTGCTGGTTATGAGTGAGCAGTTATGGCAGCAGTTACCAAACAGGTAGAAACTTTCCTAAGTACACCTTGCGGTTTTTGTTTGTCTGTTTTTTTTCTTTTTCTCAACATCAGGAATTAAACTACTCAAACTTAAGAAGTAATTTTAAGTTTACTAAATCGAAAGATGAGAAAGATTGCTCGTTGATTAAGAGCACTTTCTGCTCTTGCAAAGACCCAGGTTTGATTCTCAGCACCTACATGACATTTACAACCATTGGTGCTCCAGCACCACCTTTGGACTCTGTGGGCATCAGACACACACATGGTGCAAAGCATATATAGATGCAGGCAAATGCTCATACAGATAAATACAATTTTAAATAAAAAGATTGCTGAACTGCTACATTTAAAAAAAAAAGTCAAAAACATGTTGGTATAGTAAAGGAAGAGAACTGAAGGAGTGGGGCATTTAAAGACTTAAACATATTTCATGTCTGTGACTTCTCCCTTGCCCTCCTTTGTGGATGCTTAAGTCTCTACTTCCATTGCACGTATTTTTGTTTTGAAACTATACTGTATTATTTATTTTTCTCTTACCTGAGTGTTATACTAAGAAGATTTTTTTTTCTTCAGTTTTTACATTTCATTGTCAACAGCCCTTCTCTTCCTCTTTGTCCAGCATTAGTTAGTCATTGGTCCTGGGTCAAAGACTGCTGTGTCCACTTGTGAATAGGATGCTACCCATGTACTATTTGTTTTGTTTCCGAGTTCACTTTTTCTTTTTTGTGTGGGCCTTGGCTTTTAACAGGTGAGCCATATCTCCAGTCCTCACTTTTTTTTTTTTTTTTTTTGGTTTGGTTTGGTTTTAGATTTTCTTTTATTTTTAAATTTTTTTCTTTATTGATATTTATTGAGCTCTACATTTTTTTTCTGCTCCCCTCCTTGCCTCTCCCCTCCCCCTTCAACCCTCCCCCAATATTCCTATGCTCCCAATTTACTCAGGATATCTTGTCTTTTTATACTTTCCCATGTATATTAGGTCTGTGTAAGTCTCTCTTAGTGTCCGTATTGTTGTCTAAGTTCTCTGTGATTATGGTTTGTAGGCTGACTTTTTTGCTTTATGTTTAAAAACCACCTATGAGTGAGTACATGTGATAATTGTTTTTTTGTGTCTGGGTTACCTCACTCAAAATAATTTTTTCTAGTTCCATCTATTTTCTTGCAAAATTCAAGCTGTCATTTTTTTTTTCTGCTGTGTAGTACTCCATTGTGTAAATGTTCCACAATTTCTTTATCCATTCTTCAATTGAGGGGAATTTGGGTTGTTTCTAGGTTCTGGCTATGACAAACAACGCTGCTATGAACATAGGTGAGCACATGTTTTTGTGGCACAATTGAGCATCCTTTGGATATATACCTAAAAGTGGTATTATTGGGTCTAGAGGAAGGTTGTGTCCTAGGTTTCTAAGAAACCACCACACTGACATACAAAGGGGTTGTACCAGCTTGCATTCCCACCAGCAATGCAGAAGTGTTCCCTTTTCCCCATACCCTCTCCAGCATAGGTTGTCATCAGTGTTTTTGATCTTGGCCATTCTTAGAGGTATAAGATGGAATCTCAGAGTTGTTTTGATTTGTATTTCTCTGATGACTAAGGATGTTGAGCATTTCCTTAAGTGTCTTTCAGCCATTTTAGCTTCCTCTGTTGAGAGTTCTCTGTTTAGGTCTCTACTCCATTTTTTTTTTATTGGATTATGTGATCTTTTGGTGTCCAAATTCTTGACTTCTTTGTATATTTTGGAGATCAGACCTCTGTCTGATGTGGGGTTAGTGAAGATCTTTTCCCATTCTGTAGGCTGTCGTTGTGTCTTGTTGACTGTGTCCTTTGCTTTACAGAAGTTTTTCAGTTTCAGGAGGTCCCATTTATTAATTGTTTCTCTCAGTGTCTGTGCTGCTGGGTTTCTATTTAGGAAGTGGTTCCCTGTGTCAATGCGTTCAAGTGTACTTCCCACTTTCTCTTCTCTAAGGTTCAGTGTGGCTGGCTTTATGTTGAGGTCTTTGATTCATTTGGATTTGATTTTTGTGCATGGTGATAAGTATGGGTCTATTTTTATTTTTCTACATGTTGATATCCAGTTATGCCAGCACCACTTGTTAAATATGCTTTCTTTTTTCCATTTGATATATTTTGCTTCTTTATCAAATATCAGGTGTTCGAAGATGTGTGGATTGATATCCGGGTCTTCTATTTGGTTCCATTGGTCCTCCTGTCTGTTCTTATGCCAGTACCAGGCTGTTTTCAGTACTATAGCTCTGTAGTAGAGATTGAAGTCAGGGATTGTGATGCCTCCAGAAGTTCTTTTATTGCCCAGGCTTGTTTTGGCTATCGTGGGATTTTTGTTTTTCCAAATGAAGCTGAGTACTGTTTTTTCAAGGTCTTTGAGGAAATTTTCTGGGATTTTAATGGGCATTGTGTTGAATCTGTAGATTGCTTTCGGTAGGATTGTCATTTTTACTATATTAATTCTGCCTACCCAGGAGCATGGGAGATCTTTCCACTTTCTGGTGTCTTCTTCAATTTCTTTCTTCAAGGATTTAAAATTCTTGTCATACAAGTCTTCCACTTGTTTGGTGAGAGTTACTCCGAGATATTTTATGCTATTTGTGGCTATTGTGAAGGGTGTTGATTCTCTGATTTCTTCCTCAGCCCTTTTATCATCTGTGTACAGGTCCTCACTTTTCATAGAATATGAAATGGAAAGGCTCTGCTTGTGTCCTAATTGTCATTTGTTTCATAGTGTACAACATGAGGTGAGAGAACTGCAGATGTTTCTGGTTTCATTGTTGTTTTGCTAATGGAAGTCATCATTTAACCAATTGTTAGAAGACACAGCTTCTTTAGTGCCAGAGATTTAAGGCTAAAAATCATCACTTTAGCTCAACAATTCACATGCTGGTTTTCATAGCTGTCTAATCACATCTCTTACTTCATTTTAATGACTTATAGATCATTTCACAGTTGTTCACATACAGATCACTTAGTAAGTGCTTATTACTAATTAATTCTGAAATACAGCTATATGATATTAAATGAAGTCTTCTGTGGGAGACTCCAGAATTAAATTCCTGTATGATAACAAAACCTAGAGCTTGTGTGTGTGTGTTTCAGGGGGTACATGCACAATCCTGTCTGATCTCACTTTTTAAGTGAAAACATGCTTGAATATACAATTCGACATTATACGTCTTTCACAATTAGTCACTATAAGATCTCAGGTTTGCAAGGTGTTTTGGAGTTTCTTTGAGTAAAAAGGTTTATTAGAGTTAGTAATGTCATAGTTAGACATGCAACATGGCAGTAACTCTTAGGAGAGAGTTCAAGATAAAGACTCAGAAATCTCTGGTAGCACAAATAATAAAAACCAGGAGACAGATATTGGAGTTCAAGCTGAAGATCAGAAAAGCAAAGAAGCCAGTCACTGGATAGTTCTTACCTCTACCCAGACCCAAAGAGGCAACCCTGTCCTCAAGGTGGACATGCTACACCCTCCACCAAACCTCAGACTGCAATGAGGTCTTATCTCTCCTGCCTTCTATTCCTCTCTCTACCTCCCTAGTGCTGGGTTTAAAGACACAGGATCCGAAGTGCTGGTGATACCATTGTATGATCTTTGTTTTTCTTTTTAGACAAATTCAATCCCGGATAACCCAGGATGGCCTTAAGTCCTGGGGTTAAGGTGTGTGCCACCCACTTCCCAGCTTCTAGTAGCTTAGCTCTGCACTCTGATCTTCAGGCCAGCTTTATTTATTAAAACACAAATAAAATACCCCTCTTTTGAGTTTCAAAAGGGAGAGAGGTTCCATGTACTGTGGTTGGCTGAAGAGTAGACTATAGTGTGTGCTTGTATAGAGAGGGAGAGAATGCTCAGTGATTGAGAGCCTTTGCTGCACTTTCACAGGACCTCAGTTTGATTCCCGGCAGCCATGCTTGATGCCTTACAACTGCACGTAGCCAACTCTGTGGTGTCTGACAGCCTCTGCTGCCCTCCACAGGCCTGCACTCACAGGTACAAACCAGTACATTTATGCACATAAATAAAATAGTGTTTAAAAATGATTTGTGCTTGTAATCAGGTTCACTCTGATTCTTAGGCAGCAGGGCAAAGGGAGAAGACCTGCATTTTGAGGAAAGAATGTGTGAGCTCAGAATGTAGGGAAAGTAGGGATGAGGAGCCATTTTAGTTAATGCTTGTTTATCATATGTGACATAAAAGCAGTCATGTAGCTTCTTAATAGTAAAAACCTGCAGTCAGATATTAGGAGTGAAAACTGACTAGTGAAGCAATGTAGCCAGTCACTAGAGAGACCTTTTACCTCTACCAAATCCTTCAGACTACATACATGCTTAAACTGAATCCTTAGACTACATCTCCAGACTGCATCTGAGCTCCCATTTCTCCTGCCTCATATTCTTCTCTCCACCCAGCCATATCCCTTCCTGTCTCCACCTCCCTTGTGCTGGGATTAAAGACAGGTGATTCCCAAGTACTGGGATTAAAGGTGTGAGCCACTATCACCTGGCTTTGTTTCTCTTTGAGACTGGATAAATCTAGTGTAGCCCAGATGACCTTGAACTCACAGAGATTCGTCTGCATCTGCCTTCCCAGTGCTGGGATTGAAGGTGTGGGCCGCCACTGCCTGGCCTCTATAGCTAACTAGTGGCTTAGCTCTGCACTCTGATCTTCAGGCAAGCTTTATCTGTTAGATACAAACAAAATATTACCAACACAGTCACCACTGAAAGCTTGAAGTCTGCTAGTCTGATGCTTGTAGACAAAATCAGCTATGAGGGAGGAAAGAGAGAGAGGCTCTTGAAGATGAGCATGACCCAAGTGGCCCTTTAGCCCCAGCCTGTAGGTGGAAGTTTCTGTCTTCCCAGCAGCTCCCAAATAAACACATCTTATTCGTTAAAAATTTTCAGTAGCTCAGGCTGGTTACTAACTAGTAACCCATTTCTATTAATCTTACTGCTGCCCTGAGGCTCGTGACTTTTACCTCTATCCCATTTTTTTGTGTCAGACTCATTCTCCTTCTGGCTGGCAGCTCCAGATCTTCTCAACATTCTCTGTTTTGCTCACCCACTTAACCTTATTCTGTTCAGCTATTGGCCAGTCAGCTTGTTTATTAAACCAATCATAGAGACAAATATTCACAGTCCACAAAGGGATTATTTCACAGCATAAACTTAACGGTCAGACCAGGTGTTTTAGTTACTACAGAGACTCCATGACCAAGACAACTCTCATAAAAGAAAGCATTTGACTAGGGGCTTTCTTAGAATTTCATCATGGCAGGGAGCATGGCAGCAGGCAAGCAAGTGTGGTGCTGGAGCAGTAACTCAGAGCCAATGGGGGCTGTTTTTATTGAAAACACCACATAGGGATTTCTCGAGTAATACGCCAAAAGACTAGACTAAGCCAGAAACAGGCTCTTGTGGTCATTTTTCATGTTGGGAATAAGTTATAAAAAGAATCCAGGGGTAGAGTGATAGCTATGCGGGTTAAGAATTGACTGTTTGACCAGAGAACCAGGGTGCAATTCGCAGAACCCACGTTAGACTGCAAGGAATCTGAAACTCACTTCTGGTCTCTGTGAGCATGTTGACACACGTATTATTACAGGCTAAGCTGGATGATATATACATACCGTCTCAACATACCCTCCTGCCAAGAGTGGGGGGAATCTTACCTTTCTTCATTAAGTTATAGAACAAGAAAAACTTGCTGTTGAAGTTACACATGATAATTTACATATTGATAATAACATTTTTCTATTGTATTTTCTGAAGAAATTACATTTTTTTCTGCTAGTTTTGGCTTACTCTTTTTGAGACAATGTTAGAAGAATACATCGTGGAGCTGTTAGATGGTACAGTGTGTAAAGGGCACTTGTGAGCAGAATTCCATTTCCTGGAGCCCACATGAGGGTCGAAAGAGAAACTAACACCACCAGATTGTGCTATGGCCTCCACAAATGTCCACATCCCCATGAACTTGAGCATCCTAGGCACATGCTCTTAGGAGCTACACTTCCAGCTCTTTTCTTGTCAAATTTATTTGGTTCTAAATGATACTAATATGGTTACTTATTTATCATAATATATCTAACAATATTTCAAAATATTCTCTCTCTTTGTGTGTGTGTGTAGGTAGGTAAGCATGTTTACCTCAGCACACACTTTTCAAGGTCAAAAGTTGATGATGTGTTCTTTAGCTCTTTGCCTAAGTTTTTGTGGTCTCCCGCTAAAACTTATACTTACGTCCCCAAGATCCTCCTGTTTCTGTCTTCATTGCTCAGCTACAGGTGTCACATCTGGCTCTTACATGAGTGCTGAGATCTGAACTCAGGTCTTGGTGTTCACACAGCAAGTGTCTTATTCCCTGAGCCGTCTCCCAAGTTCTCTTCTGTTGGTGACACGGTCTTAACTCTGTAGCCTAGGATTAATTCAGATGCATGGAAATCTTCCTGCCTTCCATATTCCAGAATTAATAGATACCATTACCACACTCAACTTTAAATATTTTCTGTAATATTATATTATTGATTTGTACTTACATATAGTTAGTTGCTTCTGTTATTTTTGATAGTCAGAAATTTGGGTATTTTTTTTTATATAACTTTTAACCATATAAAATAACTTAAGTTGTCAAGCTTGGTGTCAAGTCCATTTACCCAATGACCCATCTTGCCAGGTAAATTTTTGTTGTTGTGTTGACTTGTTTTTAGAGACATTCTCAATTTTTAAGACATAGCTCAATCTGGCCTTGAACTGACTGGGCTTAGACTCATCGCTGTACTCCTGCCTCCGCCTCCCAAGTGTTGAAGTTATAGTCATGTACCACTATGCTCCATTTAACACTAATTTTCTTGAAAATATTTTCCCAAGTCTAGAGAGATGGCTTAGTGTTGAAAGTGCTTATTACTCTTTCAGAGTACCTTAGTTTTTTCCTCAGCACCCATTTTGGGAGGCTTACATCAGCTTGTAGCTCTTGCTCCAGGAAATCTTCTGGCTTGTGTGAGTACCTGCAAGAGTGATGCACATATGCACAAATACACATACAATCCTAAAAATTTATTCTTTGCTGCATGTGCATTTGTGTGTGTGTGTGAGAGAAGAGAAATGTAGTCAATTTGTTGGATTATAAGTGAAATTAAAGTGTTATAAGATTTGCTCTCTCTGAAACCTTTTTCTTGTTCAAATTTTAGGACCCTTCAAAACTGTACAAGAAAGCAGGTGATGCTTCAGCCATGGAATGCCAATCTGAAGAGAGCATCCATCTTCATTCACAGGGAGAAAATAACTCTTTGTCGAAGAAGCTTTCTCCGGTACATTCACAAATGGTGGATTACATTAATGCAGCACCATCTCTTGCTGGCAGTCGGGATCCTGATGTAAAAGACAGAGCATTACTTAATGGAGGAACTAGTGTAACAGAAAAGTTGGCACAGCTCATTGCTACCTGTCCTCCTTCCAAGTCTTCCAAGACAAAACCGAAGAAGCTAGGAACTGGCACTACAGTAGGAATGGTTAGCAAGGACTTAATCAGAAAACCAGGTGTTGGTGCTATAGCTGGAATAATTCATAAGGACTTAATTAAAAAGCCAGCTCTTAGCACAGCAGTTGGATTGGTAACTAAAGATTCAGGGAAAAAGCCTATGTTCAATGCAGCGGTAGGATTGATTAGTAAGGACTCTGTGAAAAAATTGGGAGCTGGCACTACAACAGTATTCATTAATAAAGACTTAGGCAAAAAGCCAGGGACTATCACTACAGTAGGATTGCTGAGCAAAGATTCAGGAAAGAAGCTAGGAATTGGTATTGTTCCAGGTTTAGTGAATAAAGAGTCTGGCAAGAAATTAGGACTTGGCACTGTAGTTGGACTGGTTAATAAAGAGTTGGGAAAGAAATTGAGTTCTACAGTTGGCCTAGTGGCCAAGGATGTTACGAAGAAGATTGTAGCAAGTTCAGCAATGGGACTGGTTAATAAGGACATTGGAAAGAAATTAGTGAGTTGTCCTCTGGCAGGACTGGGCAATAAAGATGCCTTAAACCTTAAAACTGAAGCACTGCTTCCCCCTCAGGATCAACTTAAGGCTTCTTGTAGTGCAAACATCAATAATCATGAAAGTCAAGAACTTCCTGAGTCTCTGAAAGACAGTGCTACCATCAAAACTTTTGAGAAGAATGTTCTGCGGCATAGTAAAGAAAGCATGTTGGAAAAGTTTTCAGTCCGAAAAGAAATTACTAATTTGGAGAAAGAAATGTATAATGAAGGAACATGCATTCAGCAAGACAATTTCTCATCTAGTGAAAGGGGAGCCTTTGAGACCTCAAAGCATGAAAAGCAACCTCCTGTCTATTGCACTTGTCCAGACTTTCAGATGGGAGGCGCCTCTGATGCATCTACAGCCACGTCTCCCTTTGGTGCAGTAGGAGAAAGCAATCTTCCTTCCCCTACACCTACTGTATCTATTAATCCTTTAACCAGAAGTCCTCCCGAAACTTCTTCACAGTTGGCTCCAAACCCATTACTTTTAAATTCTACAGCAGAACAAATGGAAGAAATTTCTGAATCTATTGGAAAGAACCAGTTTACTGCTGAAAGTTCTCACTTGAATGTTGGTCATAGGTCATTAAGTCATAGCATCAATATTGAGTGCAAAGGAATTGATAAGGAAATCAGTGAATCAAAAAATACACATCTAGATATTCCTAGAATAAGTTCTTCTTTGGGGAAAAAGCCAAGTTTGGCTTCTGACTCTGGTATTCATACAATTACTCCTTCAGTTGTTAACTTTACTAGTTTATTTAGTAACAAACCTTTTTTAAAACTTGGTGCAGTAGCTGCATCAGACAAACACTGCCAAGTTGCGGAAAGCCTGAGCACTAGTTTCCAGTCCAAACCATTAAAAAAAAGGAAAGGAAGAAAACCTCGGTGGACTAAAGTTGTGGCAAGAAGCACATGTCGGTCTCCAAAAGGACTAGATTTGGAAAGATCCGAGCTGTTTAAAAATGTTTCCTGTAGCTCACTATCAAGTAGTTCTGAGCCAGCTAAGTTTATGAAAAATATTGGAGCATCATCTTTCGTTGATCACGACTTTCTTAAACGCCGATTGCCAAAGTTGAGTAAGTCTACAGCTCCATCTCTTGCTCTCTTAACTGACAGTGAAAACCCATCTCATAATTCTTTTATTGCTCACAAACTATCCTCCAGTATGTGTGTCACTAGTGATCTTTTGTCGGATATTTATAAACCCAAAAGAGGAAGACCTAAATCTAAGGAAATGCCTCAACTAGAAGGTCCACCTAAAAGGACTTTGAAAATACCTGCCTCTAAAGTTTTTTCTTTACAGTCTAAAGAAGAACAAGAACCCCCAATTTTACAGCCAGAAATTGAAATTCCTTCCTTCAAACAAAGTTTGTCTGTATCTCCTTTTCCAAAAAAGAGAGGCAGGCCTAAGAGGCAGATGAGATCTCCAGTGAAGATGAAGCCACCTGTACTATCGGTGGCTCCATTTGTTGCCACTGAAAGTCCAAGTAAGCTAGAGTCTGAAAGTGAAAACCATAGAAGTAGCAGTGATTTCTTTGAGAGTGAGGATCAGCTTCAGGATACAGATGACTTAGATGACAGTCATAGGCAAAGTGTCTGTAGTATGAGTGACCTTGAGATGGAACCAGAAAAAAAAATTAGCAAGCGAAACAATGGACAATTAATGAAAACAATTATTCGCAAAATAAATAAAATGAAGACTTTAAAGAGAAAAAAACTGTTGAATCAGATTCTTTCAAGTTCTGTAGAATCGAGTAATAAAGGAAAAGTACAATCCAAACTTCATAATACAGTATCAAGTCTTGCTGCTACATTTGGCTCTAAATTGGGCCAACAAATAAATGTCAGCAAGAAAGGAACCATTTATATAGGGAAGAGGAGGGGTCGAAAACCAAAAACTGTCTTAAATGGCCTTCTTTCTGGTGGCCCTACCAGCCTTGCTGTGCTTGAACAAACAGCTCAGCAGGCAGCTGGGTCAGCATTAGGACAGATCCTTCCCCCTCTACTGCCTTCACCTGCTAGTAGCTCTGAGATCCTTCCATCACCTATCTGCTCTCAGTCTTCTGGGACTAGTGGAGGTCAGAGTCCTGTTAGTAGTGACGCAGGCTTTGTTGAACCTAGTTCAGTGCCATATTTGCATATGCACTCCAGACAGGGCAGTATGATTCAGACTCTTGCAATGAAGAAAGCTTCCAAGGGGAGGAGGCGATTATCTCCTCCTACTTTGTTGCCAAATTCTCCTTCTCATTTGAGTGAACTCACATCCTTGAAAGAAGCTACTCCTTCCCCAGTTAGTGAGTCTCATAGTGATGAGACTATTCCCAGTGATAGTGGCATTGGGACAGATAATAACAGCACATCAGACAGGGCAGAGAAGTTTTGTGGACAGAAAAAGAGGAGACATTCTTTTGAACACATTTCTCTGATTCCCCCTGAAACCTCTACTGTCCTAAACAGTCTTAAAGAAAAACATAAACACAAATGTAAGCGCAGGAGTCACGATTATCTCAGCTATGATAAAATGAAAAGACAGAAACGAAAACGGAAAAAGAAATATCCCCAGCTTCGAAATAGGCAGGATCCAGACTTTATCGCAGAGCTAGAGGAGCTAATAAGTCGTCTAAGTGAAATTCGGATCACCCATCGAAGTCATCATTTTATTCCCCGAGACCTCCTGCCCACTATTTTTCGAATCAACTTTAATAGTTTTTATACACATCCTTCTTTTCCCTTAGACCCTTTGCACTACATTCGGAAGCCTGATTTAAAAAAGAAAAGAGGGAGGCCCCCTAAGATGAGGGAGGCAGTGGCAGAAATGCCTTTTATGCACAGCCTTAGTTTTCCTTTATCTAGTACTGGATTTTATCCTTCCTATGGCATGCCTTATTCTCCTTCACCCCTTACAGCTGCTCCAATAGGGTTAGGTTATTATGGAAGGTATCCCCCCACTCTTTATCCACCACCTCCATCTCCATCATTCAGCACTCCACTGCCACCTCCTTCCTATATGCATGCTGGTCATTTATTGCTCAATCCTACCAAATACCATAAGAAAAAGCATAAGCTCCTTAGGCAGGAGGCATTTCTCACAACCAGCAGGACGCCTCTCCTTTCCATGAGCACCTACCCCAGTGTACCTCCTGAGATGGCTTATGGTTGGATGGTGGAGCATAAACACAGACACCGTCACAAACACAGAGAGCACCGTTCTGAGCAATCCCAGGTTTCCATGGACTCTGGCTCCTCCAGATCTGTCTTGGAATCTTTGAAGCGTTACCGGTTTGGAAAGGATACTGTTGGAGATCGATATAAGCATAAGGAAAAGCACAGGTGCCACATGTCCTGCCCTCATCTCTCTCCTTCAAAGAGCTTAATAAACAGAGAAGAACAGTGGGTTTCACGAGAGCCTTCGGAATCAAGTTCTTTAGCCTTGGGATTGCAAACGCCTTTACACATTGACTGCTCGGAAAGTTCCCCAAGTTTGTCCCTTGGAGTATTTACTCCCAGTTCTGAGCCAGCTAGCAGTGATGAACATATGAACCTTTTTACAAGTGCAATAGGCAACTGCAGAGTTTCAAACCCTAACTCCAATTGCCGGAAGAAATTAACTGACAGCCCTGGACTCTTTCCTGTGCAAGATACTGCCCTGAATCGGCCTCTCAGAAAGGAAGCCCTGCCTTCCAGTGAAAGGGCAATTCAAACATTGGCAGGTAAGAGGGGTATTTGTTGTCTATTATTTGTGTTACAGGAATAAATTATTTTCCCACTGTTTTCTTGGTTCATGTACTTGACCGTTTTCTTAAACTCATGCTTTATTTTTGTTTCTATAACTATATTTTGAAATCCTCAAAGTTTTTATTTTATTTAGATGTAAGAAGTGAGGAATATTTTTGTACTAAGTTTTATTATTTTTTTGAGAAGCATTTAAAAAAAAAGACTTTGGAAACCAGGAAAAACTCTCCAGCTCTTACACAAATGCCCCAGCTCTTACACAAACGCCCCAGCTCTTACACAAACGCCCCAGCTCTTACACAAACGCCTGTGCTTCGTTTTTGTTCTTCTAGCAGCAAGTTTTCTCTGTGTACTCCTGGCTCTCTAAGAACTTTCTCTGTAGAGCAGGCTGGCCTCAGACTCACAGAAATCCACCTGCCTCTGCCTCCCAAGTGCTGGGAGTAAAGGTGTGCACCACCACTGCCTGGCTACCAGTTCTAGTTTTTGGATATCAAGTATTTGATAGGTGTTGTGCTTTGGGAGCTCTTGTTTATAATAGGGATTGGGTACACATTTCATTTTTCTGTGAAAGAGAAAGATAATAACAGAAATTGTACTCAGTTTCTCTATTGTGAAGTTGGGTGTGATGGTGCACGTCTGTAGTCCTAGTACTTGGGAAACAGCAACAGGAAGATTACTACACGTGTAGCAAATTCCCAGCCAGGCAGGACTTTATAGTATGAGCTTATCTTCAAAGTACAAGAAAAGAGGAAGTTTTGTTTTTTGTAATAAAATGTACAAAAGAGGGATTATAGGATTCTATAAAATGAGGGCCCTAATTCAGAGAATGACTTCTTGAGAAAAAGGCCTAAAATAAAATAGGACACTCAGCATGAACATTTCACTGGACAAACAGAACCCTGTACATTCATTTAGTCATTAATTTTCTCATTCATTGGCTTATTTCCAAAACTTCAGCACTGTTGTAGTTATTGGCATGTAATATTGAACAAAGACCTGATGCCTGACTGCTTGTCTTCCTCAGTGCAGGGAAGGAAGTCAGACGGTACAACAAGGCAAGCAAATGCAGAATGACATAATTGAGAGAAGCCTGTGTTGCTGTTACTTACAGAATGGCTAGAGGGAGAATCACCTCCCTATACAGTTAGCACAGCCTACGGGTAAAAAACGTTGGGATGAGCACCAGGGTGAACATCCTGAACTGGAACTCAAACACAACTTTTTTTTTTTTTTTTTTTTTTTTTTTTTAAAAAAGTCTTGTTATAAGAAGAAAGAATTTGGGAGACTGTAGCTCAGTGGTAGAGTACTTGCCTAACATGTATAAAACTTAGGGTTCTTTGCCCCCAAAGTCAAAGATTTAAAGCAGAAGGATAATCAGTCCTTGCAGTATAAGACAGCAGTGTGAAAATGGTGGATTAGCAGAGGAAGTCTGATCCGTTTGCAAACTCTCCCAGCAGAGTCTTGAAAGGTACGCAATAAGAGAACTCATTCCAGAGGAGGAGAAAGGAAAGGAAACAGCATTTCCAGATACCTCTTTGGGGCATTTAGTTGAATGGTAATGTGATTATGGGAAATTAGGTGTTACGCAAAGGAAACAGAGAAAGAAAAAAGTTTTAGGGAAGCTGGAGGAGATATAACTCAGTGGTTAACCGTACTGACAACTTTTGCAGAGGGACCCAGGTTTAGTTCCCAGCACCCAAATGTTAGCACACAACTGTCTGTAACTCCAGTTCTGGAAGATCTGATATTCTGTTTGACTTCTTAGGGCACCATACATGTATGTGGTGTACATGCATACAACCCTATTTTTTTCTTTTTGGTTTTTCGAGACAGGTTTTCTCTGTAGCTTTTGGAGCCTGTCTTGGAACTCACTCTGTAGACCAGGCTGGCCTCGAACTCATGGAGATCCACCTTCCTCTGCCTCCCAAGTGCTGGGATTAAAGGCGTGTGCCAACACCGCCTGGCCCCAAGTAGTTATTTTTTTAAAAACTAAAAGGAAAGAAGAAAACAGCCTTGTCCTTCTTGCTATTTTATAAGACGTGATTTTATATCTCAAGAGAGAAGTTAAGCAAGATGTACTGGCCTTTACCTGGAGTCCTGGACACAGGAGTCTGAGGTTAAGACCAGCCTGGCCTGTGTATATAGTGGGGCAGAGGACAGAGATACAACTCTGTTACCTTCTGCAGCAGCCTGAGTAGGTATTTTTATAAAAACTTTTTAAGGACTATTTTGTTTCTTAGCGGAAATGTGATTTTTGTGATTTATGTACGTGGGTGACCTTGGAGATGTCTTGGATGGGGGTCCAATTCGATAAGGTAAAACCTTATATAGGTCACAAGGATTTCACGAAGTGGTTAAGACATGCTTTTTATTTTAAGTGGAGTTTCTTTTGAGGTTTGCAGACAACTGCATGCTTGTAGCTAAGAAAAAGGAAGGCTATGTGCTTAGACTTTGCACATGATTCGCTACTGCTTTGACACTTATTTGAAGCATCTATATATAAAAAATACATAGTCTCCTTTTCAAATATTTGTTAAATGAGGACTTCTTTGCTTTCTCCTGTCCCCTTCATTATCTGTCATTCTATCCTGTGTCAAAATGTATGTGAGTGTGTGTGTGTGAGAGAGAGAGACAGAGACAGAAAGACAGAAATCCTAAAAATAAAAGCTGCACATTGGGCATCTTAGAAAGACACAGGGACCGAATTGATAGCTTCGTAGTTAAGAACCCTTGTTATTAATGAGAATCTAAGTTCTATCCTCAGCACCACATGGTAGCTCCCAAACATCTGTCATCTGTGACTCTTGTTCCACGGGCTCCAATGACTTTTATGACCTGTTTGGGCACCAGGCACACATGTGTTATACAGATATACATGCAGGCCAAAACACTCATAAAATAAAATAAACCTGGAGACAGGGAGAGACAGCCTCAGCACTAGGAAGACAGAGGCAGGAAAATTTGAGGTCATGCTGGGCAACAAAGGAAATTGCAAGAGTGCATAGCAAATCCTTGTCTCAAAGACAGTCTTGTGGGAAGGGACTAGAGAGATAGCCAATCAGTAATGGATCTCCCAACACCCTTGTAGAAGCCAAATGTGGTAGTCTATGCTTGTAACGAAAGTTCCTAACATTCGTGTGTGGGTGACTGTCATGTCTCCAGGAGAGAGGTGTGTAATACTGAGAGGCTTCAGAAATGCCTTTAGAGCTGAGAGGCCTCAGAAATGCATTTAGAGTCTTTCATTCCCTCCTCTTATTTGGTTGAATCTCAATCTTGAGATTCTTAAAAATAGATTATATAGGTGTTGATATTGGCGGCCTGAAGCCCCCAGATATAGGCTTTTTAAGGCATAACTATAAAAAGATTCTCTGAAGCTGCTTTGGTACGTGTATAAGGACTTTTGTTCCCTCCAATCATGTTAAGTTAGTTTTTTTTTTTTTTTTTTCTTAGAGCAAAACCATTGTTTCTGAGTTAGGCCATCTTTATCAGCCTATATCAGGTGGCTGGCTGAGCTGAGCTAAATGACCTTGTGCTCCCAGGTGGGAGAGGGGAAAGCCATTATCCTTTTGGGAATCTTGTTCCTCTTTTGACTTAGCATTTTAACCAGGGATTATTGGACGATGTATTCTTTTAACTGCTTCCAGCTGACTTTGGGGCATCGTCAAGGGTTAACAAAGATAAAAATGCTAGTCAAAAAGAGAAAATTTTAGGAACATTGGGTTTGTGGACTTTGTCGAAGAGCCAGGGAGCATTCACATCAGCTAGACTGGTCCACATCAGTTTTTAGTAAGTCCATGGTCCATAGTCAGTTGGAGCTGGTTGTAGTCAGCAGTTAATGCTTGTTTGTGTCCACCAACCAAGGGGAAACCTGTTTAGATAAATTTAAGCTAGGAACAGAAGTTAATATATTTGAATTTTTAAGTTTATATTAAAATTTATATTATAGAAATAGTAAATAACAGATATATATAAAACAGTAAAAATAGACTTATATCTTTGAGTCCCAGCAAAAGCATAGAAAATCCTGATCTTGTAATCCAAACAGTATGTAGTTATTGTTTTATTGTTTATCAGAACTGTTTTAATGAGTTAACAAGCTGGCTGTAGCTTTGTGTAAGGATCTTGATATCCTTTTTCTCTTAAACTGATATTATAGCTGGCCTAGTCATCAATATAATTAGAGATCTTAGAAGGATATTTAGACAAAACAGAAAGATGACAGAGACCAGTCCATATACAGTCATACCCAGATCTTTATAGCACTGGAGGCAGAAGTATCAGAACAGCAGACTTTATCAGACCTATAAGGTGATTGTGATTTTAGACTCTCCTGGTATGGTACAAGTAAAGAAGACTAAGTCTCTTTTGCTAATCTCCCTCCGGGAAGCATTGGTATTGGTTAATAAAATAGTAAATCGCCCCAGGGTGTTTTGAACTCGGATCAGGACAGAGGGAGGAAGGTCTGTCCAGTCATTTTTGCCTGTCTCCAGGGCCAATTTTTTAGGGTCTTTTTAAGGGTTTTATTATTCCTTTTCATCTGACGTGAGCTCTGGGGTTGGTAATTTTTAATTGATCCCCGGTTGAATGGTTAATCTCTGACTTATTTGGGCAACAAAAGCAGGTCCGTTATCAGACCGGATTATTTTTGGGCATCCCAAATCTTGGGAAGATTTCTTTTAAGATCTTCTTAGCCATTGCATTGGCTTGTCTCAGTCCTGGTCAATGTGTGATAGCTATTTTTTTTTTTTTTTTTGGCAAATGTGTGACCTCAAGGAGGCTTAAAAAATTTTTTTTTAGATGTCAACAGTCCTCTTTATCTGTATATTGCTTCATGTATATGAGCAGTGGCAAAAGCATACCTGTTGTCAGTGTAGACTTCCCATCTGCCATCTGTAGAGCTTGTATCCTAAGCCATAAGTTCAGCTCTCTGAGCGGGCTTGCATTTCTTCAGGGAGGCTACTGGCCCAGATCATTTGTTTCCTGTCCATCATTGCTGTCCCCATCTTCCGCTTATCTTTAGTGTCTCAACTCGGACCCCCAGCCTTGTGCCCCAGGCAATCTTTGCCATCATTTCCGGTTCTGCCAGCTGCCTGTCTTTTGTGCAGATGTTGGTAGGATCCACAGTTCATCGACGTGCTAGGGCACTGGAGCAGCAGCAGCAGCCCGATGTGGGAGGGCACCGGCAGTAGCATCCTGAGCATTCTATCACAATCTGACATGGGTGAGGGGGCGAGGCTTTAGGTTGAGCAGCCTGCGCTCATGCCAAGGTTTTTAGGGCAAGCAGGAAGCAACCAAGGCGGTTGCTAGGAAGCGAGGATTTTTCCAGCAGTGAAGGCAGGGGGCCTTCCTTGACAAAGAGGGCATGGCCAAAATAGTTCAGTTGTGAGAGCAGCCAACTGAGTAGAGTCTTGGTCCAAGGGTTGCCTCTGTTTATCTTTATTGGTCTTTTGTTGCCCAGGTCCCTATTTGTCTGAGTTTTGTAAACCTCTATTAAACATTTAAGAAACATAGATTTTAATTGGCCCCTGGAGAACCTCTCTTATCTTCCGAATTAGTGGGGTGTCTTGTAGCCCCTCTGAGACCTGCCAGAAGACCGGCATTTTGACTGTCAGTTTTTTTATTTAAGAATTTTATTTGGTATCTCTAGATTTTTTTTATAAGAATATTACAATTAAGGCCTTAACCATTGAATATTTAATTAGACATACATAAAACTGAAATCTAAATGAATTAAAATTCTTAACATAAAACCAACAATATTGAACCTCATAGAAGAAAAGATTTTAAATACATTTGAATGCATTGGTACATTTTAAAAATAGCCTCAGTGGCATAGACATTGAGAGAAACAATTAATAAATGAGATTTCCAGAACTGAGAAGCTTTTGTATAGTAAAGGATATAATCAACAGGACATAATATTAGCCTGTAGAATGGGAAAATTATTAATAATTTTAAAAACATACAAGGAACTTAGGAAATTAGTCATCATAAGAACAAGTAATCCAATAAAATTATGTTACAGACCTAAATTGCAAACTCTCAACAGATGAATTTAAAATGATTGAAATATATTTAAAAATTGTTTAAATATAACATTTAACCATCAGAGAAATGCAAATCAAAACAACTCTGAGATATTATCTTATCCCTGTAAAATGACCAAAATTAAAAATATTGCTGACAATATATGTTTAAGAGAATGTGGAATAAAGTAAAAAAAAATCCTCCATTGTTGGTGAAAGTATAAACCTTGAACATTAGTATGGTAAATTTTTAGAATTAGGCAATATATTATCTTAAAACTCAGCAATATCCTTTTGGGCCCATTTATAAAAGATGTTCAGTCATATCATAAGGACGTATGTTTAACTATGTACACAGCAGAATTATTCTATCATAACCAGAATCTCAAAACAATCCAAAATGTATCTTTCTCATATCAATAATAAAGGAGAAACATCATGTTTTTAAATAGCCATAAATATCATAAAATATCTTTGAGTAATTTTGACCAATCAAGTAAGAACTTTAAACCTTTTAAGAAATTTAAGACATCAGAAAATAGAAAGATCTCCTATGTTCTTGCTAAGATAGAGCTAACATAGCAAAATTGACAATCTTTTACAGACCTTGAAAAAAAATCCTTGATTTTATAAGAGAACTCAGGATAGTCTAAACAATCTTAAAATTTTGTACAATAAAGGGACTTCTGAACGCATCATAATCTCTGACTTTAAATTTTACTATAGAACATAGTACTGAAATCAATTTATTTTAGATGTAAATTCATATGTGTCTAACAGCAGATTTTTAACAAAGAAGCAAAATTGTGAAATGGAACCTGCCTATCTCAGAGGCTACCTTATTTTTTTATCTTTTATCTTTATTTTTGTCCAGCAGGAAGTTATTGGGCTTTGTCCGCTGCAGGAGGGAAGGCTGCGGGTGGCTGAACTTGCTCAGCTGCTCCCTAGAAGGAGGGCGGAGGTCAAAGTCAGAAGGAAGATAGCCAAAGTGCCTGCACTGGGCTCTGTAACAAAATGGTCTGACCCAGAGTAGGGGGGTCTCTAGACAAGCTTTCCCAGGTGATGATGTAAGGAACTTGATCAGGACGGCCCTGCTGGCCGGGCTGAAAGACTCTCGCCTTAACCTGCAAAACAGTATCCAGATTAAATATTCCGTCCTCTGGCCAGCCCATTTCAAAAGTGGGCCATTCCAAGGAACAGAACGCCTGTCAGCCTTTCTTTCGGATTTTCACAGACTGGTTGCGAGCTCTGTCTTCAGCCTCTTTTCAGTGGTCTAAAGTCAAAGGTAAGGGGGTAAATATTTGTTGACCCATTGTACTAGATTTTAACTCAAAAACAAACATGAAAACAAAAACAATATAAAATGACACACACAGACTCAGTGCCAAGAGCTGCGTGGCAACAGACTGATGCAAAACTGAAATTACAAAACTGGATGTGAGTGGGTGATAAGAACCACACTCCCTGGAAACTAAGGTGACCTGGTCACTCCCAGTTTCACAAATTGTCTGTGAAGCGTCCTTCACAGCTGGCCAGGGAATGTTCTTGGACACGTCTGTCCCACTGCCTGGTCCCTTTCAAATACCGGCCCTGCGCAGGTACAATTTTTTCAGATTACTGAAAGACATATTGACATAAATTACAATAATCACAGAAACAAAACAGACAGACAATACAGTGAGCTCATATGTTCTTACCTCCAACTGGATCTGGAATGGATCCAGAAGCAACTCGTTTCCTGGCCAATGCACCAAAATGTTAGACTAGGAGTCCAAGCTCCAGGGAAGAGTTGCTTTAAGACACCATCCAGACACCATAGTCGATGCAAAAGCAAGAGGATTTTATTCTGTCATGACAGGGTCTCCCAGCATCTGCGAAGCTGAGAGACCCCAAATAGCTAGTAGAGGCTATTTTTAAAGGAAAGAGCCATAAAAACAAGGTGGTGTCTGGGGGTTGTTTTCCAACTAATTGGATTGGTCTGTGTTGGGGCATGATCCAGTGAGGTAAGAGGGATCTCTGGGTCATTTTGCCCCTTTCCCAGGGACTGAATCAAAACACCAGGAATTGAGTTAACACCTAAGGGTTATTTTGTCCCTATTCAATAGAACATTTATAAAGACATAGGGAGATGATGAAAAGTTCCCAACATTCGTATATGGATGACTGTCATGTCTCCAGGAGAGAGGTGTGTAATACTGAGAGGCTTCAGAAATGCCTTTAGAGCTGAGAGGCCTCGGAAATGCATTTAGAGTCTTTCAGTGGCACATACCTTAAATCCCAGCACTTAAGAGGCAGGCAGATCTCTGAGTTTGAAGCCAACATGGCCTACATAGTGAATTCCAGAACAGCCAGGACTACACAGCGAAACCTTTCTCAAGAAACAAAGCAAACAACCCACAAGCATCAAACTGACTTTTATTTCTTGGCACTTAAATCAGCAAAAGAATAATAATCCAGGACTGGCCAGATGGCTCAGTGTTTTGCAGACATGAATATCCAAGTTCAGATCATGGATATCCATGAAGAAACAAACCATAGCAACAACAACAAAAGCCAAACATGGTATCTAACCAAAGTATTAAGCTCCAAGTTCTGTTTAAAACATTGTCTCAAAAATAAGGTGGCGTGTATTAGCACTGGGGAGGCAGAGACAGTCGTCTCTGAACTTGAAGCCAACCTGGTCTACAGTGAGTTCCAGGACAGCCAGGTCTACACCTGTCTCGACAGAAAAGAAAAAAGAGAGAGAGAGAGAGAGAGAGACAAAGAAAAAAATAATTTTGTGGAGCTGGAGGGGTGACTCAGCGGTTGAAAGCACTGTTCTTCAGAGGTCCTGAGTTCAATTCCCAGCAACCACTTGGTGGCTCACAATCACCAATAACTGCAGTCCCATGGAATCTTATTCCCTCTTCTGGTGTGCAGTTGTACATGCAGACAAAACAGCCATATACATAAAGTACATAAATAAGTAGAAAAGCATTTGGGGATGATAGCCTGCTGTTCTGGCTGTCATATCTGCACAGACTACAGACAAATACAGGCACCCAGTTTTTTAATTTATATATTCTGTACTAGTCATGAAAGACTTAATGGTCTTAACATTATATACTTAATTAAAGAGACTAAGTTTCCTGGTTTCATCTATTTCTGGTAATTGAATCTATTATTTAATCTATATTAGGTAGATATGAAATATGTCTGGTGAGAACGGGTATCTGACATGGAATATCTAAACTTGACTTTTCAGCATTTTTTAAAATTATTATCTAGGTATGTTTTTTTTTTATTGTTTGACTGGCTGTTTTTTGTTTTTTGTCTCATGTAGTAGTCCAGGCTGATCTCAAAACTGGCTTTGTAGCCAAGGATGACCTAATCACCTGCCTCAGTCTTGTAGAATTACATAGTATGCAGTGCCAGTGTTTGCTGTATGCCAGGCATATACCCTACCAATGAGAATATATCCATACCAATACTAACTCAAAGTTTTGTGAGTTTTTCTTTTAATATTTATTTTTAATTATGTGTGTGTATGGGGGGTATATACATGTATCTGTAGCACAAATCTAATTGGTCTTAATAATTAAAACCTGGAGTCAGATGTTAGAGGTGTAAGGTCAGAGAAGCAGGGCAGCCACCACTGGGCCTTACCTCTATGAAATCCTCAGACCGAATGGGCATCCTGTCTTCCACGTTCTACGAAACCTCAAACTAAATCTTGAGCTCCTGTCTCCTCCTGCCTTATTTTCCTCTCCACCCAGCCATATCCCTTCCTGTCTCCACCTCCCTAGTAAATGATCTAATTTTTGCTTTGTGAGGAATTCCCCAGTTAGAGGGGGGAGAAGGTACTTTGGGGGATTTTGTTTGTTTTTAGCACAGACTCTGATGAATCTTTCCCCCTCTCTTAGTGCATTTAACTAATATGGTAAATGAAATGCAATTGTTTTCTGTAAATGTTTGTTTGTTTTGATTTCTCAAGACAGGGTTTCTCTGTAGCTTTTGAAGCCTGTCTTCGAACTAGCTCTCATAGACCAGGCTGTCCTGGAACTCTCAGAGATCCGCCTGCCTCTGCCTCCCGAGTGCTGGGATTAAAGGTGTGCACCACCACCGTCTGGCTGTAAATGTATTTCTTATAGTCAGAAACACCTATTTTTATTAAAGATCAGCTCTTATCCCAACTTTCAAATTATTGACAAGAAATGTGTGGCGCTGTTGTGTTCAAGAGATTAATAGATTCAGAATTTAAATCTAGGACAAAAATATTTCATCAAAGTCTCCAAATACTGAGGTGGGGAAGTAGTAGCTCAGCAGTTAAAACCAGCACCCACATGGCCTGAGGCAGACAGCAGCCTGCCTGTGACTCCATCCTTAGCAGTAGAAACTGGGCTTTCATAGCAGAACTGTCAGCATCAACAAGCTCCTACTTCATTTATTAAGTTGTGTGACCAATTGAGGATGGTCCCAACGTCAGCTCACTCAGACCACCACGTGTATGCATGTGCCCGCACAAACATGTGCCTCCACACATGCAAATCAGACATGCACACCACACACATAAAATTTGGTGCCCTGCCTTAATTTTTGGAAAGAAATGATTTAATTACTTTAAAACACTGTTTTGAAATAAGTCTACATCTTTGAACTCACCACTAAGCACCATTTTAAATCTAGCACAAGTTAGTTTGTTTTTCCATGGTTAATCCAAAGATGTTTTTAGCTTTGGAAACATCAGACATTTTTCCCATTTAAATAATTTTCTAATTAGTGAGTGTTCATTATTGGATTCCAAATAAGGTACGTGAAAAACCTATAGTATATAAATTTGTAAAAAGCCTTTAATATGAATTTAGATGGAAGAAATAAATTTGTTTGGCCAGATTACTGTTTTCCTTGTTTTCTTTTTTATTTATTTAGAGACAAGTCTTATTATATAGTTCTGGCTCACCTGGAATCTACTGTGTAAACCAGGCTAATCTGCCTCTACCTCCAGAGGTCTGGAATCAAAGTCATATATATGTCATGATGTTCAGTCCGTGTGTTCTTTCTAATTCATATTTAGCACCATGAAAATTTATTTTTTTGAAATAGTTAAGGCCTCAATGAAGTAGTTAGGTTGAATCTTTGTTTTCATTGTAGGCGTGTTGTTTGTTTTGTGTTTGTTGTGTTTTAGTTTTACAAGACAGGGTTTCTCTTTGTAGCTCTGGCTGTCTTGGTTCTTGCTCTGTAGTCCAGACTTGCCTCAAATTTACAGAAGTCTGCCTGCCTCTGTCTCCATAGAGTACTGGAGTTAAAGGCATGTGCCACCACCACTGTAGAATCTCACTATATATCCCTGCTGGTCTGGAGCACTTATGAAGATCACCAGGCTGGCCTCAACTCACAGATGTCCATCTATCCCTGACTGCCGCCACACCCAGCTTTTTTTTTTTTTTTTTTAGTTTTACAAGTTTTTCTTCAAGTTAGAGTGAGAGCGTGTCTCTGTGTGTGCTCACGTACTTATGCATATGTGTGTGCTCCCATAAGAGTGCACATGCCCTAGGACGTATGTGGAGATGAGTTAATCATTCTCTCTTCCTTGGTAGCTTCTAGGGACCTAGTTCAGGTCTTCAAGCTTGCTCAGCAAAGTCTTTTATTCACAGAGTTATCTCACGGCTGTGTATTTGTGATTCTTGTACTTTTCTACATACAGAGACGCTATCTGTGGCAGTTTTCTCTATTGATTCTGATAGCTTTGACCATTTGACTCCCAGTTATCTGAGAAAATAGCATTCATTTTTTTTTAATAAGTAGATTTAATCAAGTTTTTTTTTTTTTTAAAGCAACCTTATGACTGCTATTTGGTCTTCACTTTTTTCTGTGGATCCCTTTTCAATTTTCTGACATTCTTGCCTTTTTTTCTTGCTATGTGCATGCCATCTAGACCATCTTCCCCTTTTTGCCTACATTGATACAAATATTTTCTCAAAGTCTTGTCTTATAAGACTAATGAAACTCCAAAATACTGTAATTCAAATGACTTCTGAGGTTTCTTTATATATCCGAATTTATTTTCAGTTCTTATATCCCTCTATGTGTCATCCTAGTTTGTGATCTCTTGGGTTTCCTCCTTAGCAGCACTCCGCTATCTTCTTCACACAAATGTCTTTATCGCCAGCAGGCATTAAGAATCATTATACCTTTATTATAACTCCAGTTTTATTTAAGCATATGTACTCTGCTTTCTGTGTAATTAACATTTAAGTAAAGTTTCTAAACATGTTTCTAGGCTGTGGTCTGAGTACTGAGACCCCAGCAATATTCCTAATTGAAAAGTCTATGAACTGACGAATTTCCATCTATATTCCTTCATTCTAAATTGAAATGAGAAATAATGGAAACTTATTTCTATTTGTGTGTGTTAGTGCACTTTTTTTGAGGTAGTGTCACATTTTCTTGAGCTTAAATTCATATAAACACACCTTGTCTTATGGAATCAAGTCTTTTCTGGCAAATCTTACCTCACTACAAGTGAGACTGAGTAATGCTTCCCCCAAGCTGGATACAACAAAGAAGATAACTGGGGATTAGAAGCACAAAATAATAAATAGGGGGAAGCAGAAAACTGCTTTGTCCTTTGTTAAAGATCTAAACAGAGCTGGGCGGTGGTGATGCACGCCTTTAATCCCAGCACTTGGGAGGCAGAGACAGGCGGATTTCTGTGAGTTCTAGGCCCGCCTGGTCTACAAGAGTTAGTTCCAGGACAGGCTCCAAAGCCTCAGAGAAACTCTGTCTCAAAAAAACAAAAGAAAAAGAAAAACAAAAAATAAAACAAAACAAAAAGTAACTGAACTAAGCAGAAAGCTGGACACCTGGATCCAATTAGTCTCTTGGTGCATCTGATATTATTGCTGTGGTTTAGATATCACTCCATTCCTAGAGAAACTAAGATAAAGAGTCAGTACATTAAAAAGATTCTTTTCAGATGACTCTTGCAAGTTCTTCCCTGCCCTGGGTGTCCTTGTTTTTGGAGGACATCTTAATTGTATTTACTTTACATTTAAGGTAGATATTGATAGCTGTAGGTTAGTTTCTTTTTTTGTTTGTTTTTTGAGACAGGGTTTCTCTGTAGTTTGGAGCCTGTCCTGGAACTCGCTCTGTAGACCAGGCTGGGCTTGAACTCACAAAGATCCTGCCTCCTAAATGCTGGGATTAAAGGTGTGCACCACTACCGCCCGGCCTATAGGTTACTTTCAACCCCTGACTAGAGTTTGTTTCTACTTTCCTTAAGTTCTTATTTTAAAATTGGATATTCACTTAAATGTGTTAGTTACTTATGTATTTAACATCTAAAATATTTTTTACCATAATGGTGAATTTTCAGCTCAGTGAAGCAGAAGACCCTGGTTTCAGTCATTGACATTCTCTCCCCAAGAGAAAGGTAGCATGACCAGTATCAGGAACCTCTTGCTATGTAGTAGTCACTAACACATATAAGCCACATTGAATTTTGTAAGGTGATATTACATTTTGGGACTTAAAATGGTCCTATGATTTAGAGTGCTTTAATAAGCCAGAGTAAGGCATGTTGATTTGTTTTGCTCCTCATCCTTAATTTACTAAAGATGGAACAATCAAACCTAGGTTACTTTTCTCCATACTTACAACACCATCCTGCACTCCACTCTGCATTTCGGTTTGTCTTATGTTTGGACATACAGATATGTTGGGGTCTCTGCTGGAGGAGACATACTCGTTCTTTTTGGATAGTCTCTTATTCTTCCCTAATCACTGAACTGTATAATGGAAGTTAACAAGGCAGTATGTTTATATAGTTGATAAACTTATAGGCCAATCTTCACATACTTCATGCATCTTTAGCAGGTTGCTTCTACTTGCTCAAAAGTTACAGCGCTGCTTTTCCAGTCTTAAGTCTATTTACTTTAAATCGTTGGGCATTATTTTTCCCCCAGGTGTTCTCATCTCTTACTGCACCTGTTATCACTGCTTTTGAGCATATCTCATGGATACAACTTTATTCTCTAAATATGCAATATTGTTAAGAACACCTGTACTCTGTATGAGCAGGGGATTTGAACACACTTTTACAAATGAAAAATGATAGCTTTCCTGAAGTTTTATTCCAGTCAACTATTACATTCTAATGATACTTTGCTGGCCTCCATTACTTTCAGAAAATGAAAAAATGGCTCAGAAGCTAAGTGAGCTAAGCCATCTCTCTCAATTGTTTCAATTTCTCAGGACTTGCTGTACAATGCTGCCAATAACGATCTCCGGGGATCTGACCCCTATTCCACCTCCCACTGCCTCCTAAGCAGCTCCAGATGCCACCAAAAGAAGGAGCTTTGAAGAAAGTGCCTGTACCCTCTTTACCCTGAGGTGGGTGAGGCCAGGCAGGGTGATTCTCAGGATATTCTGATGATCAAAGGTATAGTTGAAGCCTCCATGAAGACGACCAAAAAATTTGGGGAAAGTTAGAAAATAGCTTAGAAACTGAAGATGGAGCTCAAGAGAAGACAGCACAAATACCATCTGAGATGTAGTGTGTGATGACATGAACAAGCTCCTGTTCCGTCTCTATCCCTCCACCTCCACAGTCTAGCCAAACACCATCCATGAAAAATACACTTGATGGATGTTAGTTTATGACTGAGAGAGAAGACTGTTAACAGTGCTTTTCACTTCCTTTATTCCCTGGCACTGAATCTGCATTGCCTGCCCATTCATCAGGAATGGTGATAGAACGTAGTGATGTCTCAAGCTTCTTGGCCACTGTTGTCTTCTGACTTGGCTACATGCCTCACTAGGAAGAATGTATCTGTTCATATGAAATCTTACGTATTAATTCTTAGTCTTCACTGCTGCCTTGCCTTTTTACTTCTTAGATATTTTATCATACTATTAGCTCTGTTGTAGACATTCTGAGCCAGCACCATGGGAATTTACTGTACTATTTTCCAAAATCCCTTTTTATATCTCTTTGGAATCCAAAACTAAACTGTCTTTGTTCTTGAGTAGATCTTACATCGGTTATCTGTGTTTTAGAAGTAGGGTGCAAAGCCGGGCGGTGGTGGCGCACGCCTTTAATCCCAGCACTGGGGATGTAGAGGCAGGCAGATCTCTTTGAGTTTGAGGCCAGCCAGGTCTATAGAGTAAGTTTGAGGACAGGCTCCAAAGCTACAGAGAAACCCTGTCTCAAAAAAAAAACAAAAAAGAAAGAACATATTTATTTATTTATTTTTCACTTGGCCTTCTGATTTGAGGAAGAACGTATTTAAATAAAGCAGGTCATACTTTTTCTCCTAGAGGAAGGGAAATCATAGAAACTTAGCTCTCTTTGTTTCTTCTGTTCTGTGTTATCTTTCAGAAATTAAATCCTGTCTTCATTAGAAAGTTAAGTCCTAGAGGCAGGTCCATATAGTCTCTTCAAGCCTTTGGTTTCTTTTGTGCCTCCAATTATATGTTAAAGCTTATTTTAGATACAAAAGTGAATGATTTAGCGTGCTTCTAATTCTTTTGACAAAAAATTTATGTTTATTATGAATTTTAAACAGTTGGCTTTTTAGATTATCATGAAAGGAGTATTAGAAACAAGAATATTGTGTAGGAAAATAATTGTTCCTGAGCATCATTGTTTCTCTGAGAAGAGATGCACTGAAGTATGTGCTGCACCAGGGTGGGGTTTGCTAAAATTATTAGACTTTTTTTTAAGGGAAATTGTTTTTATGACATCTTATAGCTATCAACTAAGTAATCACAAGTATTTACCATTAAAGATGTATCCCACAAATAAATTTATAGCCAGTTCTTTCAGAATTTTCTATAGAAAAAAACAGAATGTGAAAATTACTTTGTGAACTGGATAAGATGATGGACTTCACCTGGTGTGGTTGCGCATGCCTTTAATCCCAGCACCCAGGAGGCAGGGGCAGGCGGACCTCTGTGAATTCAACGCCTGCCTGGTTTACAGAGTGAGTGCCAGGACAATCAGAGCTGCACAGAAAAGCCCTGTCTCAAAAAAAAGATGATGAACTTGAGGTCTAAGCGTCTACTTTTTATCTGAGTCTATTAAATGAGATACCTAAGTTGGATATGCCTTTCCCACCTCAATTATTTCTCAGTTACTTGGATCATATTTTACTGGTTTATATGATGAGGTTTAATAAAAAATAAGGAACAGGTTAGAGTATCAATTTTCATCAGTATTTTCTAGTGATGAAACAAAAATCACAATTTATTTTTATCCTACCATTAAAACTAAAGTTCTGTTTCTCTGCTAATATATAAATTCTGTGAGACCTGGGACATTGTGTCAGTGACATCTGGCATGGCTTTACCCTCTGCTTATGTTCTTGTGAACTTACATGTCGTATTGTGCAGGGGATGGCAATAGTAGCAGCTGAAATTCCCTGTTCTATCACAGCACGATCTGATAAACACTTCATGTAGTCTTGGATTGACTAGCGTTTCTTTTTCTTTGTTCCAAGGTTCCCAGTCAACTTCAGATAAACCTCCCCAGCGGTCATCAGAAAGCACAAATTGTAGTCCCACCCGCAAAAGGTCTTCATCTGAGAGCACCTCTTCAGCAGGTGAGTGCTATTGCTTATTATCTGAGAGCACCTCTTCAGCAGGTGAGTGCTATTGCTTATTATCTGCTACCTAATGAATATCTAAAGCCAACAAAAAACGGTCTTTTCATCTCAGTATCAGTGATAATGTAGAATGGGAAAATTCAGTTGTTTTACTTTTAAAAATTGAAATGAGGGCAATGGATCAATGGCTCAGCAGTTAAAAGCATGCTGCAGAAGTACCTGGGTCCTAGCACCAGACTTGTCACCACTGGTCTCCACAGGGATCTGTACACATGCACATACTTAACACAACAGACATAACACACACATAATTTTTTTAATTGAAATGATGTAAAATAGTATATTTTGTAATAGTATGGCTTGAAACCCTTTCATAAATTATTGTTGTTGAAAATATTTTGGCACTTGTCTATAATCTCAACAGTTGGGAGATAGAAGCAGGATTAGGAGTTCAAGGTCATTCATGAAATATTTAAAGGTAAATCTCTCAAATATACCCATTAAGTACCTAAATTAAGAAGAAAAAAAAAAACAAAAACAAAGTAAGATGGTAATCCCAGCACTGGAGAGACTGAGGCAAGAGATATTGCTATGAATTTGGGGCCAACTTGGCTACAGTATATGATAATAATAAGGTCCAAAAATATAGATCAGTTTATAAGAGTGCTTTCCTAGCATTTATGTACCCCTGGGTTCTTTCCCCAAGATTGCACTTTATATAGAGCTTACTGAGGTTACATAAGACAATATCAAAACAATAATAAGGAAGCATATTTCATTATTTTAGATAGATGACTCTTAAACATTAAGATGACAATTCTCTAAACCAGTTTATATGTGTAATGTGGTCTTCGTGAAATTCATTTGAAAGGACGGGCTGATTCTGCAATGTATTCATTTTATTTTTAAAATCTAGAGTGAGAAAGATTTCAGAATTAATTCATGGGGTTAAGGCTTTTATCAATAGTACACTATGGTACGTGTATACAATATATATTTGTTGAGTTTATAATATTATGTGTGTGTGCTTGCTTGTGGTACACACAAGTCCCATCACGAATGTGGAGGTCAGAGAACAACTTTCCCAAATTGTTCTGTGCAAACCTGAGATTGAGTAGACTGAACATAGGTTTTCAGGCCTGGCCACAAGTGTATTTACCGCTGAGTCATCTCATAGGTACTAATTCTAAGATTTCTATAGTGCTCAGCAAATGTGGTGGCTCCTGCCTGTAACTGCAGTACTTGGGAGGCTGAACCAAGGGGTTTTCCAAGATTTCAAAGCCAGCGTGAAATACAGAGACCTCATTTTAAAAAGCATAAAAGGGAGTTGGGCAGTGGTGGCACATGCCTTCAATTCCAGCACTTGGGAAACAGGCCAGCAGATCTCTGTGTGTTCAAGGCCAGCCTGGTTTACAGAGAGAGTTCTAGGACGGTCAAGAATACCTAAGGCTATATAAAGATACCCTGTCTTGAAAAACAAAATAACAAAAGCCATAAAAGCGTTTAAGAGTATACTGCCATTGTTAAAGCATTTGCCTCTCATTTATATTAGTAACACATACACTCCCCCCCCAAAAAAATCCCATATGTAAAATACCAGCATAGTTTCATTCTTTCAAGAACAAAATTTGAAGAAGCCAAATTGATGAGTTCCAGATTCAGTGCAAGACATTGTTTCGTGGAGATTGAGGAAGACACCCAGAATTGAACCCATGTATTGGCACCTGCATGTTTGTGTGTACCCACTCATACATTTGTACATACACCTCACATACCCAGAAAAAGACAGTGTGATATTGGTAAAAGAATAGACAAACTTTTACCATAGGCAAAACACAGCATCCTACCTATCCTCAGAAGGCCAGTTAAATGATTAATAGAGAAAAGCAATATAGGGATATTTATCCTGTATTTAGAGAGGTACAAAGAAGTCCATTGACCTCTTACCTTTAAGTCTAGCATGAGGTTTAGGTTCAAATAGATGAGCAATGTGCATCAAAAACAGTCCTGATGCTGGGCAGATGGCTTTATGGTTAAGAACACTTGTTTTTGCAGAGGACCTGAGTTTGATTCCCAGAACCCATGTGACATTTCACCATAACTGGAACGGCCAGAAGACACAAGATACAGATATACATACAAGCAAAACACAGACATAAAATAAATAAACCTTAAAAGAATATTTTTAAGTTGAACGTGGTAGTGCGTGCCTTTAATCCCAACATCTCTGTAGGCCAAGCTGGTCTACATAGTTCCAGGACAGCCAGAGCTAAGCATAGTGAGACCTTGTCTCCAGCAAACAAACAAAAAAAGGCCAGGGGGTGGTGGCACACCACTAATCCCAGCACTCCAGAGTTCTAGTCAGCCTGGTCTACAGAGTGAGTTCCAGGATAACCAGGACTAAAAGAAAGAAAATAGTCCTTCAGGCTTTATCTAGTATCAGTATTGGTGAAAACTTTCCTGAAGACAAGTTCTCCTTCTGGTAGACCATTGGTTGCCATTTCCTTCCTTACATTAGATTAGTGAGGAAACACTGTTTCAGTTATCTTATAACCAAGGTAGCCAAATGGAAGAGCACAGGTTTCTTATCCTTTGTGGTAATTTGAATGAGAATGACACCACCACCACCACCACCACCACCTGGGCTCATCTATTTGAATATTAGGTTCCCAGTGATTGGAACTCTGGGGGATTGTGTTGCAGCTGTGGAGTTGTAGAGATAACCTGATGTATCAGGAAGCCATCTGTTCTGGCTCCCTCGAAAAGTTGTTGCTTTTTTTTGCTAGTCCTTGCTCAGCCCCCCATAAGGAGCGACCTAGCAAGGTTCTTCTGTTCTGTTCTGCCTTGCTCAGTACTCAGTGATTGGTTGGTTTCCTGCTCCAGTTGTTCCTTTTACTTTACAGGAACTATTTGGTGAAGGGTAGGGAGTGTGTCACTGGGGTTGGGCTTTTAGGTTTCAAAAGCCCTCAACAGGCTCAGTCTCTTGTTCTCTGCTCCCATTTTGTGGATAAGATGTAAACTCTTAGTTTCTGCTCCAGTTCCATTCCTGCCTGCCGCCATGCTCCCACCATGATGGACTAACCCTCTGAAACTAACCAAATCCCCAATTCATTGCTTTCTTATGCTTTCCCTTATAGGCTGCCTTGGTCATGGTGTCTCCTCACAGCAATAGAACAGCACCTAAGATACCCCTTTAATCCTAACACTTGGAGAACAGAATCAGCCAGATCTATGTGAGTTGAAGGCAAGCTAGGTCTTCATAGTGAAACTCTCTATCTCTAAGAAAAGAATATCCATTCTTGCCAGGACTATTGAAACAGAAAGTCTGGAAATAGGGCCTTTGAGTTTGTGTTGTTAATAAAGGTGTAAGTCTCCAAGCTTGATGACCTGAATCACAATAAATACATGTTTAAAAAAATTTTTAAGTATATTACTCCTAATATACTTCCCTTAAAAAATATTTTATATTTTATTATATTTATTTATTGTATTGTTTTTGTCACAAGGGCACAGGACAGAGGTCAAAGGACAATTTATAGAAATCAGTTATGCCTTTTTTTGGAGGGGGTGGGAGGTCCCAGGGATGGAACTCAGACCTGGCAACAAGTGCTTTTTACCACTGATCTGTCTGTATGACCTTATACATTGCCTTTTGGTTCATTCATTTGTCGCTATGAAGGAGTTGGTGAGATAGTTTTTCAGGCTGGCATAGAGTCATTGTGTAACCCAGCCTGGGCTAGAAATCAAAGAAATTCTGTCTCAGCCTCAGAAATTCTGGGGTTGCAGCCACCACTCGTGTCCTTTTAGTTCATTCTTCTCAAACATGATTCTAATATTAGGAAGACAGTCTTTTTTAACAAAAATGAAAAACAGCTAGATGGCTTTATAAAGAGAGAGGAACACTGACCATGTAGACCATGTGAGTTTTAACTTAAAATATAGGTTTCTGTGAACTTTCTAAAACCATAAAATTTGAGCACATAGGAGAAAAATCTTCATGACCTTGGGATAGACAGAGATTTCTAAGGCTGGCATGGTGCTCAGTTTGTGATTCTAGCACTCTGGAGTCTGAGGTAAGAGGATCACTGTGCAGTTAATACCAACCTGGAGTACATGGAGAGTTCCAGTCTTTTGCATAGTATTATGACTTTAGCCTCTAATCCCAAGAGTGGGAAGTTGATAAAATTCAAGGCCAACCTCAACAATATAATGTTTTATTTTGAAGCTAGCCTTTACTACTTGAGTCTCTATCTCAAAAAAGAAAAAAGGGGGGGGGAGGAGATGAAAGAAAGAAGAAGAAACATTATTTTAGTGGGTCATGGATATGATCACACCAAAATTTCAGTGCTTGGGAGACTCTCTTTTCATTCCCTGCTGCTCCAGAGGCTAACATGTACATGCCTATGCAAGACCTAAGGCTTAAGCCTCAGTAGTTGGGGAAAAAAAAAATGAAAGGAGTAATATTTCCTTTACCACAGACAAACATTTTGTTGTTGGTTAGGGCTGGAATTACTGTCGCTATCAGTTAGGAGGTAGATGCTGGTGGTCAAGGCCAGCCTGGGCTACATGAGACCCTAAAAACAAGGAGCTAAGTCTTAGGAAGCTGAGAGATGGCAAAAAAGTAGGGGAGCGAGGCTGGTTGGCCAACAGAGAATCAAGTTACCCAGCACTCTGAAGGAAGAGGCAGATAAATCTGTGAGTTAAGGGACAGCTTGGGTTATAGAACCTGTCTCAATTTAAGAAAAAGAAAAAGCTGGGCATTGGTGTGGCAACACTTGGGAGGCAGTGGCAGGTGAATCTCTGTGAGTTGAAGGCCAGCCTGATCTACAGCTACATAGAGAAACCCTGTCTTTAAAAAAAGAAAAAGATTTTCATTTAAACAAGGAAGATAACCTTATCTACTGCGGTCCAGGCTACCCTGGGCTAGGGTGTAACACCCTGTTTGAAAAATCAGGAAGAAAGAAGGGAAGGAACACGTCAGGATTTAACTGAATGGTAAACAACTTGCCGGATATGGGCAAGTCTATGGATTAGACCCCCAGCACTCAGACAAGTTTACCTCTTTATCCAGTCTTTAACTGGCTAGCCTTTATCTTTTGTTAGTGTAGAAAGTTACTTAGCCAGGCATGATAAGACACACCTATAGTCATAGGACTTTGGGAGACCAACTGAGTGTTAGGAATAATCTCAAATGTAGTAGATTCAAGGCTGTTCTGAGCTACAGAAGACCTCTCTTAAACAAAATAAAAGAAGGGGCTGGGAGATGGCTTAGTTAAAAATACATTTCCTAGCCAGGCGGTGGTGGCGCACGCCTTTAATCCCAGCACTCGGGAGGCAGAGGCAGGCGGATCTCTGTGAGTTCGAGACCAGCCTGGTCTACAAGAGCTAGTTCCAGGACAGGCTCCAAAAGCTACAGAGAAATCCTGTCTCGAAAAAAAAAAAAAAAATACATTGCCTAGCACCCATATCACTAACTTAAAAGAGAGACCAGAGACTCTCTTTTCTGGTCTCAGTGGGCACCTTTGTGCACATGCCATACACATACATATACATAAATTAAAAATAAAGATTTAATTAATAAAATTAAAAGCTGGATGCTTACCTATAATCCTAGCACTCAGAAGGCAGAGGCAGGAAGGATCAATCACCACAGTCCAAGACCAGCCTGGTTTGCCTGGTGCATTCTAAGCCAGCAAAGGCTTTACATTTGTAGCACAGCCTTATCTCAAAAGGCGAAGAAAAAAATAGAGACAGCAGTTTAAATAACTCAGTGATCAATTTTTTGTCTGTTTGTGCTGTGTTGTCTCTTTTAGTGAATGGAATTCCCTCCAGAAGTCCCAGATTGGTTGCGTCTATGGATGATTCTGTAGACAGTCTGTTGCAGCGGATAGTACAACATGATGAGCAAGAGTCCATGGAGAAAAATACCGATACCGCAATTGCAACTGTGTCTGTACCACCTTCCTCCAGTCCAGGCCATAGCTATAGCAAAGAGCGAGCCCTAGGTAAATCAGATAGTCTTCTAGTGTCTGCAATCCCAGGTGACTCTTGTAACAATAATGTCCCACTCCTTTCTGAAAAGTTAGCAAGCCGATGTTCTCCCCATCATATCAAGAGAAGTGTAGTTGAAGCTATGCAGCGCCAAGCTCGGAAAATGTGCAATTATGACAAAATCTTGGCCACCAAGAAAAACCTGGACCACGTCAATAAAATTTTAAAAGCCAAAAAACTTCAAAGGCAGGCCAGGACAGGGAACAATTTTGTGAAACGCAGACCAGGTCGACCTCGGAAATGTCCCCTCCAAGCTGTGGTATCAATGCAAGCATTCCAGGCTGCCCAGTTGGTCAACCCAGAACTGAATGAAGGTGAAGAAGTAGCACTGCACCTCAGTCCAGACACAGTTAGTGATGTGATCGAGGCTGTGGTCCAGAGTGTGAACCTTAATTCAGAACATAAGAAGGGGTTGAAGAGGAAAAATTGGCTGTTAGAAGAACAAACTAGGAAAAAGCAGAAGATAATACCAGAGGAAGAAGAACAAGAAAACAATAAAAGGTAATTTATTTCTTAAGATATTATGGTCTAAATAACAGTACTCTAACTTCTTTCTTTTCTTGTTTATTTATCTTCTGTATGTGTGTATGCATACAGTGGCAAGAGTAGGGGAACCAAGGACAATCTGTGAGATCTCTTCCACTACGTGGGTCCCAGGCATCAGACTTAGTTCATTGGGCTTGGGAGTTGGCATCTTCATTGATGAGCTAATTCTCCAAGCCCAGATTAAAGTCTCCAAAGTGTACTATATTTATATAACTAAATCTTAATTTCTTTCCTTTTTTTTTTTTTGTTTTGTTTTTCGAGACATGATTTCTCTGTGTATCTCTGACTGTCCTGGAATTTGCTTTGTAGACCAGGCTGGCCTCAATCACCAAGATCCACCTGTCTGCTGGGATTAAAGGTGTACACGACAGCCTGGCTTCACAACTGAATCTTTTAGGCTGTTTGCTTTTTTTGTTGGTTTGATTGTTCCATAGCTGAGGTTGGCCTTGAACTCACAGAGGTCAGCCTGGCGCTGCCTCCTGTGTTGGGATTAAAGGCCTACTCCACCACGCCCAGCCAAGGATTGTTTTCTATATATAAAAATGTTTTTGGTGAAGTACTCCTGTATGCCAGTCATTCCAGGTTGTAGAACAATCTATGGAGTTTTAAGGTCAATTTGAGCTATACTAATATTGAACTTTGGCCACTATGCCACATAATACAGCTAGAGCCTTTTTGTAAAACAAAAGGTGGCCACAAAATTATTTTTATAGTAAAGTAAAAGGGCCTGAGATTCAAAACAAACGAAAAAAATGAACCTTTAGGAAATGAATTTAAGAGTCTAATGTGATAAACAGCCAAAAGAATTTTTTCTTTTTTTAATTAATATTTATTGGGCTCTACATTTTTCTTGCTCCCCTCCCTAACTCAACCCTCCCCCCTTCAACCCTTCCCCTAAGGTCCCATGTTCCCAATTTCCTCAGGAGAGCTTGTCTTTTTCTACTTTCTACTTCCCATGTATATTAGGTCTATGTAAGTCTCTCTTAGTGTCCTCATGGTTGTCTAAGTTCTCTGGGTTTATGGTTTGTAGGCTGGCTTTCTTTGCTTTATGTTTAAATGCCACCTAAGAGTGAGTACATGTGATAATTGTCTTTCAGTGTCTAGGTTACCTCATTCAAAATAATGTTTTCTAGCTCCATCCATTTTCCTGCAAAATTAAAGCTGTTGTTATTTTTTTCTGCTGTGTAGTGCTCCATTGTATAGATATAGCACATTTTTTTTTTTATCCATTCTTCAATTGAGGGGCATTTGGGTTGTTTCCAGGTTCTGGCTATGACAAACAAAGCTGCTATGAACATAGTAGAGCACACGTCCTTGTGGCACGGTTGAGCATCCTTTGGATATATACCCAAAAGTGGTATTATTGGGTCTTGAGGAAGATTGTTTCCTAATTTTCTGAGAAATCGCCACACTGACATCCAAAGTGGTTGTACCAGCTTGCATTCCCACCAGCAATGCAGAAGTGTTCCCTTTTCCCCACACCCTTTCCAATATAGGTTGTCATAAGTGTTTTTGATCTTGGCCATTCTTA
>JAQHUG010000236.1:1031717-1042732 GCA_028555095.1 Dicrostonyx torquatus | reverse complement strand
GGTATATATCCAAAGGATGCTCAATCGTGCCACAAGGACATGGGCTCAACTGTGTTCATAGCAGCTTTGTTTGTCATAGCCAAGAACCTGGAAACAATCTAAATGCCCCTCGACCGAAGAATGGATAAAGAAAATGTGGTACATCTACACAGTGGAGCATATACAGCAGAAAAATTAACGACAGATTGAATTTTGCAGGAAAATGGATGGAACTAGAAAACATTATTTTGAGTGAGGTAACCCAGAAATTTTTCTTTGTCTTATTTCTGTAAAGGTATAGTGAAGGCACCATTTTTTAAATCCACAACTATGAGTGGCCATCCTTTAGGTAATAGGGATTGCAAAGGAGTGCCAGACTGTAGAGAGCCCATTGGCTGCATCACGTTATTGACAGCTCTTAGATTTGTCACCATTCACCATTTTCCAGATTTCTTTTTAACAACAAATACAGGAGAGTTCCAAGGGCTGGTAGATTCTTCAGTATGCTGAGCATTTAACCACTTCTGTCCCAGCTGCTTCTAAAGCATGCAGTTTCTCTATTGTTGAAGGCCTTTGCTCAACCCATATGGGCTTGTCTGTCAACCATTTTACAGTTAGGACTGTTGGTGCCTCTGAATGGTCGATGACTGTTCTTTATGGTACCTTCTAATACTTTGCCCGGAAACATACATTAATTTATGGCTTGTTTCTGTGATTGGAGGATGTTGATCTGGGTATTCCATTTCTGTAACAAATCACATCCCCACAAATTCATTGTTGTTAGCTACATAAGGCTTTAATTTTCCTCTCTGTCCTTCTGGCCCTATACCTTTGACCCATCTTGTGCTCTGTTTTACCTGAGATAGCATTCCAGTCTCTAAAAGCTGAACAATTACCTCCTGAAGAGGCCAGTTTGGATGCAAGATTATAGAGCACCTCTCCTATCCAAGCATCATCATGGTCATGAGATTCAATATTGATTGTATCTCGGACCTCGCCTTTAATAGCCTAATTACTCTGTTTGCATTGTGCATTAGTAATTTCTCAACCAAAAAAGGACCAAGCTTCTGCCTCCTCCCACCTTATACTCCTCTCTTTGCCCCGCCTTATAACTTCCTGTCTTGTCTGTACAGACCTGTAGGGTTCTATGGTTAACTAGTGACTGGCTCCGCCCTCTGATCTTCAGGCAATTTTTATTTGTTAGAACACAAACAGAATATCACCACAAAGCTGTGTGACAGACACCAAAGGAAAAAAAGCTGGTGGGCACCATTCCAATGAATAGGTATTGGGTAGAGCAATAGGAGAGAAGGAGAAGCAGTGTGGTTCATATGCTGTAGAGAGAAGCCGATCTGAGGGTGTGGCGGTTTTGAGGAACAGACTGATAATGGGTTTCTGAGTCATGCTGCTGCTGGGTCTATACTAATCTGAGTGGCCTCTGCTGCCACCTGAGGTCATGGTTGAAATTGCCTGGCGCGAGTGAGAAGGAAGCACAAAACATGTAAGGAACCCACTTAGGAGGTTATTAGAGAAGTATACAGGCCTGGGGAAGTCCATATGCAGAGAGAGAGAGAGAGATGGCTGAAGATGGCACATCCAGCTTTTAAAGGCTGCCTAGCACATGCACACAGGGGGATGGCAAAGCCACTTCATACGCAGATGACAGAGTTCACGCATGCACTCAAGGGCTTTTCTAGCTGCCGTCATATGTAGGTAATGCGACCATGCTGCACGTGGGTCACGCAGGGCCTTTTAAGGTCCCCAGAGGGGCTAGGTATTTTTACCTGAGGACTTGTTGGCACATGTTGTGGCCCTGGAACCTGGAATGCCAGCTCTGCTGGTTGCCTAGAATCATAACAATGGTGACATCATGTCCAGCCTGAACTGCATCTGAGGACCATGTCTGCGTCCATGGCCCTATCACCACCCCACTTCTGTGCTGATGTCAATGGCCCATGTTATCACCAGGGTACAGGGGAGAGCTGCCCTTGACCCACTCCAGAGAGAGGCCTGACCAGTGGAGTCCTGGACTAACCAACTCAGCTACCACCAGGCTCATATTGAGGTCTTTGACCTGGCCCACCCAGCATCTGTTTCATATGTGATCTGTAGGAGCATGGGAAGTGACCAATGTTATAAAGCCATAGCCACAGGATCTCCATAACTCCAGGCAAAACCAGTTTAGCCTAGAGAAGTTTTGGATCCTAGATGGTGTACAGGAAGCCAGAGGCCTTGAACCAAACCAGCAACTCATTGCAGTGGACATTCACAAGTTGTGCTGTTTGTGGAAAGGTGTGCTTCATGACACACCGCTCTCAAGATGGAGGACTGAAGTGATGCTGTTAGTTTGGGTTTTGTTTGGGTTTTGGTTTTTGAATTTGTTTGTTGTTTTGGTGGTGGTGACACATACCTTTAGTTCTAGCACTCTGGAGGTAGAGGAAGGCAGGTCTCTGTGAGATTGAGGCCTACCTGGTCTACAAGAGCTAGTTCCAGGACAGGCTCCAAAGCTACAGCGCAACCCTGTCTCCGAAAACAAAATCAAACAAATAAATAAATAGATGGATAAATAAGTCAGAGTGATTCTCCTTCCACCATGGATTCTGGGAACCATCATGGTGGATGACATGTAGTCTTCAGTTATATAAATTCAAGAATGTCCTTTCTCATTTCTCTTTTGATTATGTTGTTTAATTTTGAGTGTGGGAATATTTTCTGCAACTCTGCATAGAAACCAAAGAACAATTTGTAGAAGTGCATTCTCTCTCTTCCTAGCATGTGAGTTCCAAGGATCAAATCCAGGTAGTCAGGCTTGATGGCAGGTAACTTCATCCATTAGCCAGTCTGGATTTCTGCCCCTCACCCTTTAGTTGTTTTGTGTGTAACTGTTTTCCCCTCGCAGGTGTATATGTATCACATGTGTACCTGGTGCTTGCAGAAGTCAGAAGAGGGTATCAGCTCCCTAAAACTTGCCAACCAAGAGCAGCAAGAACTCTTAACCACTGCACACTGCCTTATCTCCAGCCCAGTTTGCCCCTTTTAGCTCTATGTAGTAAGGAGAGCAAGTGTCAGGTACTTTATGATTATAACTGCAATAATTAAAAACTTTTTAGTTTTTATTTAATTTCATAGTGACTTACTGATTTCAGTTGTAATTTTGCTTTATTTTTTTCTAGAGATGACTATAAATTTATAAAACACATTTTGCACAGCCAGGCAGTGGTAGCACAAGCATTTAAGTCCAGTATTTGGGAGCCAGAGGCAAGCGAATGTCTGAGTTTGAGGCCAGCCTGGTTTATAAAGTGAGTTCTTGGACAGCCAGAACTACATAGAGAATCCCTATCCTGCAAAGATGCTTCCCCCAAAGAAAAATTGTTTGTGCGTACATACATGTGTGCATGTGTGTATATATTCAGATGTATATTGCATGTGACTATTTGCTGACTTTGTATGAACTATATATCAGGATCGTTGTTGAAATTGACTTTTTTATTTCAGGAAAGTACCTGCGACAGAAGAGAATTGACTTCCAGCTGCCCTATGACATCCTCTGGCAGTGGAAACACAATCAGGTACAAAGGCCTCTTTGTCCAGGTTTATGGTTTTGTTTTGTTTTTTAACTCATAACAGTTAGGCAATAGTGAATGCAAGTTTGTTTTCCTCTGGCTCCTTATCATATCTTAGAATATACTGAGACCTGCCCTTGTAAAGGTTAGAGACTAAGAAAGATGAATTTGCATACATATTTAATGTACCTTACCTGCCTTTCATCATACTCATACGCACAGTCAGTCTCTGCAATCTTTAGTTCTTATTTTGAGCTTTTGTTTTGGTAGCAATGACTTTTGTGCTATAACAATTCTATTTTATGCAGGGCTCAAGAAAATGAAGATGTACTGCCAAACATCTATTTTTTTAAACAAACAAACAAAAAACCTCAGACTTTAATTAAGTTAAAGGTTCCAGAGAACAACCACTGGGAAACTGGCAGGTGGGGTGATAAACTTCTTTAATCCCAATAGTCAGGAGGCAGAAGCAGGTGGATTTCTGTGAGTTCCTGATCAATAGAGCCGCATAGTAAGACACTGTCTCTAAACAAAAGTTAACTTTGGAAAATCAAAAGCACTTCAATCTCCTCTGCCTCCTTTTCTCTGGTGGTCTCTGGTGAATTGTTCGTTTTAAGACAGGCTTTCTAAATAGTCATGGCTGTCTTAGAACTCGCTCTGTGGACCTGGCTGGCCTTGAACTCAGAGATCTGCCTGCCTCTGCCTCCCAACTGCTGGGATTAAAGATGTGCATTACCGCTGCATGGCCTCTGTTAAGTTCTTATGAATATCTTATATATATATTGGGTTTGATTGGAGGCATTGCTTTTGTTTTATTTTGTTTTTAGGCAATTTTTTTCTCCCTTTTAATTATAGGGAATGGGGCTTTCAACATGGACTGAAAAAATATGATAAAATAAATCCTAATAAATCACTAAGTGATGGAGTTTAGTTCAATTGCTGTTTCTTTTGCAGCACACTTTAGTTCAAACATGAGAGCTCTTTCCTCAATGTTTCATATTACCCAGGCTGACCTTGAACTTGCTGTGTAGCTAAAGCTGGCCTACCGCCTCCGATCCTCCTGCTTTCATCTTCATACTGCTGAATTGAGATACATACACACCAATTGCACACTCTGCTTGTGGTGAACCACCGTAATGCTGATTTCCTGAGATTCCCTATCAGTCACAGCTGTGAGGACAGCTAATCTTTCTATTGTCATACTACTACACTAAAAACAAACCTTGTAGTGTTGAGGGTTTTAGGGTTTATAGGATTTTGTGATCCTATGGCAGGGTTGATGCTAAGGCTTGAACACGAAGTGTACCACTGACCTTTGTCCCCATTTCCTTTCCTTTCTTTTGATAGCAACAAGTAGAATCTTAAGTTGTCCAAGTGAATAAGTTTGGTGTTCAGATTGATTCTTTTCAATAGTTATCCAACAGCATGTTAAAATTTAAAAAAAAAAAAGCAAATTCAAAATACATTGTTATAACTCAGATGTTATTTACACAAGCCTATAATCCTAGCACTCAGGAAGGGACATAGGAGAAGAACCAAAAGATTTACCTAAAAAAATTTTAGGCCATCCCACGCTCCATAGATGCTGCCTTAAAAAATATATATATATGTATGTATATATATATATACACACACATATATATATATATATATATATATTTTTTGGTTACTTTTTATAAACTATTTAGTGCTTATTAATTCTAATTCTCTGTCACCCTTTTTATTGTGGAGAAAATTAAAAATAAATCACTGTGATATTCCTTCGATCATATCTGATTCAGAAAGGCTGAAAAACATTTGCCGTGTAGCTTGTGCTCACAGTGATCCTCTTGCCTCACCTTCCCAAGTGTTACGATTAAAGAGGTGTCCCATCATGCCCAATTCCCACAAATATTTCCCTATGAACAAAATGCATGGATACCTACCTTTATCTTTAGAGTTTGATGCCACGCTGTCAGTTGAAGCAAAATGCTATATCAAGATTTTTTTTTCTTCTAGCTATACAAAAAGCCAGATGTCCCCCTGTATAAAAAAATTCGTTCAAGTGAGTAACTTAGAATTTATTTTTTCTGTCTTCAAAACATCAATATTCCTCCTGTCTTGACACTTATTTTTATAGCTCTATATGTTCAAAAACTTTTATTTGCTGTCTTCTCAAGATGTCTACGTTGATGTCAAACCTCTTTCTGGTTATGAGGCTACCACCTGTAACTGTAAGAAGCCGGATGATGCCACCAGGAAGGGCTGTGGGGATGACTGCCTCAATAGGTACTGTGACTGTTTCTCTGAAACGGAGTCTGATATTGGACGCTGATGCTCATGGACTGCATAGAGTATCAGAGAGAGTCTTGTGTACTAAGATGTCACCTTCTCTGGGGGAAGTTCTCAAGATAATATGAGATGATATTGTAATCTATTAATAACCAAAGTCTTAAGTGCCTTTTTAGCTTTCAGGATATGGTAGGCCATAATGAGGAGCCATCCAAATGAAGTATATAATTTCCACAGAAAACTGTGCTAATAAACTATTTGCATGTATGAGCATACACATGATCAGTGACCACTAATGCTAATGAGATGGTAAAAGTGTCATCAGAGGTAAAAAGTGTGGTCGTAACTCATTTGGAGTCTTATTTTTCGGTTGTGTCAGAGCTCTGCTTCTCCTGCCTCGCTTCCCAAGTGCTAAGCTGATGAGCATGCACCACCAGCCTCTACTAGGTATCAAATGGAAATGCCTGGTACAGGAGGAGGAGTAAAGATAGAATTGTTGGTTTTAGTAATGCAGAGAATTTTACAGAAAATAAAGAACTTAATGTTCTGAATATGGTAGTACTCACCTGTGAATTTCAGCCCTGTGGAGGATGAGATTGCAGGAACCACACAGATTATAAGGTGCCTGCTCTACATGGTAGTTCTGGACCGGTTGGGGTTATAGTTAGACACTGTTGTGAAAAACCAGAACCACCAGTAGCCAAACACAACTGCTTCCCCATGCCCTAGGTCAGCTCCACTGTCAGCTGGAGGAATTAGTTTTAACATGCCAGTTGGGAATCTTTTCTGGCTTATGTTGCTATACATACATATAACATATAAATATAGTTTTATATATTGTTGATAATGAAGGTATAGACAGTGGGTTTTTAGAAAAGATTTGTTTACTTATTTTTTTGTCTATGTATATATGCCTGTGAGTTTATGTACACCACATGCATGCAAGAACTGACAAATGAGAAGACATTGCATTTCTTGGAATTGAACCCTGTCCTTAGCAAGAGCAGCAAGCAAGTGCTCTTAACTCCTGAGCCATCTCCCAGTATCAGTGCATGTGAAAGTCTCATACCTTATGTTAATAATCATGCCCAGTTACTTACAAAATACTTCAAATATACACTTTTTTTAAAATTTATTTATGTTTTATGTATGTGCGTTCTGCATGCCAGAGAGGGCCACAAATCCTATTACAGATGATTGTAGCCACTATGTGGGTGCTGGGAATTGAACTCAGGACTTCTGGAAGAGCAGCCAGTGCTCTTAAACACTGAGCCACCTTTCCAGCCCCCCCCCCTTTTTTTTTTGGTTTTTCGAGACAGGGTTTCTATGTAGCTTTGGAGCCTGTCCTGGAACTAGCTCTTGTAGACCAGGTTGGCCTCGAACTCACAGAGATCCTCCTGCCTCTGCTTCGTGAGTGCTGGGATTAAAAGCGTGTGCCACCACCGCTCGGCTGTAGTCTTCAAGCGTTCACTATCATCCATCAAGTTGATAGGCCACAGAGTTGGCCTTATCTCTTTTAGACATCTAATTTATTTTCAGTGTTTTACTATTAAAGGTGTCACAGAGAAACCCTGTCTCAAAAATCAAAACAATACAGATAAGCCATCTCACCAGCCCTAAGTAAAAACGGTCGGTGGTGGTGTACACTCAGGAGGAGCATGCCTGGTCTACAAAGTGAATCTAGTACAGCTAGGCCTACATACAGAACACAACAAAATAAAACAAAGCAAAAAGTCACTAGCAGGGCTGTAGAGACGGCTCAGAGGTTAAGAACTTGGAACTCCAGCTGCAGTGGTTTCTGATGCCCTCTTCTGACCTCTTCTCACTTCCTTGGGCACCAGACATGCACATTGTTCACATATAGCAAAATGCATATAAAAAAAAAGAAAAAGAAAAAATATTTTTAAATGATTAAAATATTAATTTAAAAAAAAACTATTTATTTTACATCCTGGCTACAGCCTTTCCTCAATTCTTTTCTCCCAGTACCTCTGCCCCATCCTCTCTCTCCTAACCCCCAATCTCCTCTTCTGTCTCCATCCAGGAAAGGTCAGGTCTACTATGAGTATCAATAAAACATGGCATATCAAATTGCAGTTAGACTAAGCACCTTCCTGTGTATTAAGGCTGGGCAGGGTGACCCAGTATGAGAAGTAAGGTCCCAAAAGCCAGGAAAAGAGTCAGAGATAGCTGTACAGCATTATCATACATGCAGAAGGCCTAGGTCGTCCTCATGCAGGACTCCTGCTTGTCATTTCTATCTCTGGGATTACCTATAAGCCCAGGTTAGCTGATTGAGACCTGGCTCCTACGCTCCTTTCTCCTCTGCAGGATTCCTGAGCTTCACCTAATGATTGGCTATGGGTCTCTGCATCTGCCTCCATCAGTTGATGGATAACACCTCTCTGATGACAATTGGTCCAGGCACCAATTTGGTCATAGGAAGATGAACAGTTTAGGTTACTTATCCACTATTACTAGGAGTCTAAGCTGGGGTCCTCCCCAACCTGGTTGCTCATATTCCCATATAATTTTTTTCTAATATCACAAATTAGCTGGGCATGGTGCTAAACACCTGTAAGTAACCCTTGCACTTGTGAGGCCTAGGCCAAGACTGTTGGTCGATAGAGGGCTATACATGGCCTACACATAGCAAGGTAACAGACCAGATAAGGGTACATGTTGAATTTTAAAAGTATGTTTTTGAAGGAGATGGTGGTACATGTATTTAATCCCACCACTCAGGATGAAGAGGCAAGTGGATTTTTAGGTCAAGGGCAGCCTGGTCTATAGAGTGAGTTCCAGGACAGCCAGGGCTACACAGAGAAACCTATACAGAGAAACCCTGTCTTTTCAAGACAACTATAACCCAAGTGGAGAAACCCTATCCTTAAGTGGAGTTGTGGAGGCAAATTTTAAAATAATGTGAAATATTTTGACATAATTGTGGCTGTTTTACATTATTTAAATTAAGTTTTATTTATGTATGTGTGTGTTTTATTTGCATGTATGAATGTATGCACACCAAATACATGCCTGATACTCCTGTAATCCAGAAGAGGCTGTGTAATACCCTGGAACTAGAAGTCAGGTTTTCTGCAAGAGCAACCAGTGCTCATAACCCTGAGCCATTTTTCTAGCCTCATAATTGTTGCTTCTTAATTTTGGGGGGTAGGGGTTTGAGACAGGGTTTTTCTGTGGCTTTGGTTCCTGTCCTGGAACTAGCTTTTGTAGACCAGGCTGGTCTCGAATTCACAGAGATCCGCCTGCCTCTGCCTCCCGAGTGCTGGGATTAAAGGCGTGCGCCACCACCGCCCGGCAGTTGTTGTTTCTTATAATCAGTTTTGGTTTATCTGTTTTACTTCCTGTTTCTAAATTTTGAGAACTTTGTTGGTTTAATTTGTTTTTGACTACTATTTATCCTTCATATTTTATTGGCTTTTTGCAGTTTTCTTACTCCTAAGGACATAGAAAAGAAGGAGCTAAGCCAGGAGTGAGCCTCACTGGCAAGATCTTGAACTGTCCTAGCAACACCAGAATAAGTTGGGACCAAGTTGCTTTAAAATGTAACCACAAAAGTGACATTTGAACATTTGCCATATTAAATACATTGATTGTTTTATATCATTTTTGTTGGCATAAGTATTACTTTTATTTTTCACATTATGCTGGCCTATATTCAGTCCTAACCAACCGCTCATTTAAACCACGACTAGAAAATAACCCTAACAAAATAGCGTTGTCAAATGAATGTCGTGGGAGGCTGTTCACTACAGAGAACTAAGTGTGACGGATGACAAGATGAAGGTGATAAATACATTAGTATGTAAGAAAAATCAAAGGTATTATTGAATAGATACCTACTTAGATTTTTCAATTAACCCATGATAAATTCTTCACTAAATGAAGCTATCTAACGTGTATTTGTCTTATATTTCATATTATTTAAAGTTATGTAAATATTTGATAGGGTAGGAGAGCAGGAGGTTTCTCTGTGTAACAGTACTGGCTGCCCTGGAACTCACTTTGTAGACCAGGCTGGCCTCTATCTCAGAGAGATCCACCTGCCTCTGCCTCCCAAGTGCTGTGATTAAAGGGGTGCACCACCTCCACTCGGCTTCATACACACAATCTTAAAAAATAAAAAGATCCAGAAATTTTTAAAGGTATGGTAATGCATGTCTACAATTCCAACAACTAGGATGGCAGACAAGAGGACTGGACCACCAGTGTGACTCTCCAGCTAGCCTGTGCTAGCTTGTGAGATCCACTCCTTCCAAAGTTAGAAATTGTTCTTGTTATATATAATGTACATATGTGTGGGCATGTTTGCCTCAGAGGACTTGTAGAGGTCAGCTGATGGGAACTCTGGGGAGTTGATTCTTTCCATCTTCTATGTTTGCAGTCAAACTTGAATCAGCTAATGTATACAGCAAGGAACTTTATCCCACTAAGCCATCTTGCCCTCCACCTTAAAATTTTTCAAAAACAGACATTCAAAAGACATATAAACACTTGTTTGTCTGTTATATCCAAAATCTTTTGCTCAGCTTTATCTTTATATGATATATTAAAAATGAAATATATATATATATTTTTATCCTTCAGAACCCATGATATTTATTGAGCTCTACAATTTTCTCTGCTTCCCTCCCTGACTCTCCCCTCCACCATGCAAGGTCCCCATACTCCCAATTTACTCAGGAGATCTTCTCTTTTTCTACTTTCTACTTCCCATGTAGATTAGATCTATGTACGTCTCTCTTCGTGTCCTCACTGTTGTCTAAGTTCTCTGGGATTGTGTTTTGTAAGCTGGCTTTCTTTGCTTTATGTTTAAAAACCACCTATGAGTGAGTACATGTGATAATTGTCTTTCTGGGTCTGGGTTACCTCACTCAAAATAATGTTTTTTAGCTCCATCCATTTTCCTGCAAAAATTCAAGCTGTCGTTTTTTTCTGCTGTGTAGTACTCCATTGTATAAAAGTACTACATTTTCCTCATCCATTTTTCGGTCGAGGGGCATTTAGGTTGTTTCCAGGTTCTGGCTATGACAAACAAACCTGCTATGAACATAGGTGAGCACATGTCCTTTTGGCACGATTGAGCATCCTTTGGATATATACCTAAAAGTGGTATTATTGGGTCTTGAGGAAGGTTGTTTCCTAATTTTCTGAGAAATCGCCACACTGACATCCAAAGGG
>JAQHUG010000236.1:1012872-1030766 GCA_028555095.1 Dicrostonyx torquatus | reverse complement strand
TCTCATGTCAGATGGTTGTGAGCCACCATGTGGTTGCTGGGAATTGAACTCAGGACCTTTGGAAGAGCAGGCAATGCTCTTAACCGCTGAGCCATCTCTCCAGCCCCCCCCCTCCTGATTTCTACATGCACAAAGCACTCACATGATGCACATCCATACATGCAGACAAAGCACTCATATGTAACATAAAATATATAAATCCCTGCACTAGTGAGGCAGAGGCAGGTGGAGCTCTGTGAGTTGGAGGCCAGCCTGGTCTATATAGCAAGTTCCAGGACTACAAAAAGAGGCCCTATCTTCGTGTATGTGCAGTGTGTTTGTGTATGAAAATAAGTATGCAGTGTACATATATGATATACATTCCAGGCCAATTTCTGCTATGTAGAAGATTCCAGTACTTTCTGGACTGCACAGTAAGACTTTGCTCAAAATAGATCAAATAAAGCCAAAGCAAAAGTCTGTAAATGGCCATGAATGGCTACAAAACAAGATTTTGGTGTAAAGATGATGGCGTGTTAACAATAATTAGCTTGGAAATCAATAACAGAGGGCCAGCATGATTGGTCAGCAAATAAGCATGCTTGATACCAAGCTGAAGACCTGAGTTCAATCCTCATCACCTACATGTTGGAAGGAGTGCCCACCTCCTTTTATATCTACATAGTTCACCCCTCATTATATACAGCTAATAATCAGACAGCTAATAAATAAATGTTACTTAGGAGTGATATTCTTTCCTTTCCTACTTCTCTCTTTCCGAGGCATTGTTTCTCTGTGAAACTAGTTGACCTGGAACTAGCTTGGTAGAACAGGCTGGCCTTGGTCTCACAGAAATCTGCCTGCCCCTTCTTCCAAAGTGCTGGGATTAAAGGCATGCGCCACCACCTGGCTTCTTTCTCTTTGTTTCCTACTATGTTTTCCTACTCTCATCAGTTCTATCTCAGGGTTTTGTTTTGTTTTTTTAAATCTATGTTCCCAGTAGGGTATGGTAGCCCATGACTTTGAGCTTCAGGAGGTAGAAGCAAGTAGATTTTTTGAGTTTGAGACTAGCTTAGTTCCAGAACATCTAGGAACACAAAGAAAAAACCTTGTCTTGAAAAACTCCAAAAAGAACGAGGACAGACAGTAATAGGAAGTGTATAGTGTGTTCAATCCTAGCACCTTAAAGGCATCCAGTCTCATCAGAAAAACTAGAGAGAGAGGGTTGGCAGTTTTACAAAACTGTAAAGCATTGTCTGTGGTCCAACTCCAAAATAATGAAAGTTAACTTTTGAATTATCATTTTCATTTTGGATACTTAGCTACTCTTGTTAAAATTGTTTCATGGATTAAATTTAAAAATAATTTGATGGTATAAAATCTGTGCAGTAAAAATGTATTTGGTAAATTGACTGCAATTATTACTTTATAGAATGATCTTTGCTGAGTGTTCCCCTAACACTTGCCCGTGTGGTGAGCAGTGCTGTAACCAGAGGATACAGAGGCATGAGTGGGTGCAGTGTCTGGAACGATTTCGAGCTGAAGAAAAAGGCTGGGGAATTAGAACCAAGGAACCCCTGAAAGCTGGCCAGTTCATCATAGAATACCTAGGGGAAGTTGTCAGCGAACAAGAATTCAGGTAAATAATGAAATTCTGATAAAATGATGACTCTGCAAGGTGAGGATATAGTGAATTAAAGAAGTGAACTTTTATGTTACTTTAATCATTAGTGATTTGGCATCAAAAATATAGTGGGGAGGATAGCTGCACTCCAGTTTAATCAGTGATTGGTTTTTGATTATTTCTCTCTTCTTCAGGAACAGAATGATTGAACAGTATCATAATCACAGTGACCATTACTGTTTGAACCTGGATAGCGGAATGGTGATTGACAGTTACCGCATGGGAAATGAGGCCAGATTCATCAACCACAGCTGTGACCCAAATTGTGAAATGCAGAAATGGTAAGAAAGCATAAAAAGGTGAATCGAAGTGTGCAGAACGGTAGGTATCGAGGGTACCAGAGATTGATCTCCTGCTGTCATGCAGTTTACACAAAGCATCTTGGGAAGTTCCATTTTACCAAGTCCTTCAGGCAGAGTAAGCTTTTGCTGTTTCTTTAGGTTATCCTAACAACTCTTACCAGAAAAATAGAGCAATCATCGTAATACTGATCCTAAAATACTTACCAAATGCTTATTCGATGTTAAGTAACTACAATTGTATGTATGTCATTTTATTTAGCCAGGCTATATTTCAAACTTACTTACTCCAGTAGATTTATCACAATAGACCAAAGGGAACAAAAAAAGGAAGAAAAAAAAGGAAAAATGAGGTTCTTTCTCTTAAATGGTCAAATCTAGTTGAGAAGGAAAAGAGACATTGAAGGGCTGGAGAGATAGATAACAGTGAAGAGTACATACTGCTCTTCCAAAGGACGGAGTTTAATACCTAGCACTTGGAGTTCCAGCTCCGCTTCTGCTGGTACCTGCCCTCACATGCACATGCCCACACACAGTTAATTAATTTATAAAATAATGACAAGAAACATGGAACATGTCTGCATTCTATTCCCTCAGAAAGCCAAGGCAGGATGACCAATGGTTTAGAGTATATACTGCTCTTGCAGAGGACTTGAGTTTGGTTCCCAGCATCCACATTGGATGCCTTACAACTTCCTATAACTCCAGCTCCAGAGGGTAAGATTCCTCTCACCTTCCCTGACAATCTGAATTTGATTGTTCCAGAACCCACATGGTGGAAGAAGAGATCCAACTCCCACAAGTTGTCTTCTAACTTACACACACACAGACACACACACACACACAATGTGGCATGCACACAATTAGAACAGCTTTACTTTTTTCTTTCATGAATTTTATTAAATTAAGGTGTAATTCACATACACAAAAATACAGGTTTTAAGTGAGTAATAATTTTTACCAATATATTCATCCACAAAATCCTCACCCTTATGTAAACAAAACATTGTAAACATTTCAGGAAGTTGAGATACTTCAGATGGAGCTCTGTGGTAGAGCCCTTGCCTAGCATGCACCAAAACTGGACTTCATCCCTAACTCTGTAAAGTGAAAGACTAACACAAAAAGAAAACAAACAGAAAAAGCAAAAGGACAGTGAGGATGCTCAGCTAGTAAAGGTGATTTCTGAATTTCTTTTAAGCCTGATAACCCTGACATTTGATCTCTGTTCCCGTGGATTTTCCCACATGGTAAAAGGGGAAAAAAAACAGCTCCCAATAATTGTCCCCTACCTCCACATGTGTGCCATGACACACACGTGCAGACATATATACACATACCCAAATACAAAATAAATGGTTCAAAGATAATAATAAAATGAACTGGATATGAGAGTGGACATCTTTGTTTGATATATGGTCTTTCTCTGTAGACTAGGCTGTCTTAGAATTTGCAGAGATCCCACTGCCTCTACCTCCTCTGAGTGCTGGGATTAAAATCATGTGACCTCATGGTTGTCATAAATTAATGGATTCTTCTTAAATTCTTTTTTTTTTTTTTTTGACTGGGTTTTTCTGTGTAACCATAGCTATCCTGGAACTTGTTCTTCAGGCTGGTCTTGAACTAAGAGATTTTGTCTGCTTCTGTCTCCTTTGTGCTGGGATTAAAGGCATGCACCACCACCACTACTTGGCATAGCTTTGAGTTTTTTAAATTTTATTTATTGTTTTTTTTGAGACAGGATGTCCTGTATCTCAGTATGTAAACCAGGCTGACCTTGAACTCACAGAGATATACCTTTCCAAGTGCTGGGATTAATGATATATGCCACTACACCCAGCTCTAAATACATTTATTTAGGAAAAGTTAGAGGAAAAAGGAATAACACATTTTCTCAGAAGTGATATCATATCTAGAAACTCTGAATATATACCTTAAGAAATTGAGTCTAGAATTAAAATCATGTACCAAAATTTGAGACCCATATCTTTACTAATAACACTTAGGTATAGTTCTTGTTTATTTTGTTTTTATTTGTTTTGAGATAGGATACCTTTTATCCCAGGCTGGCCTTGAGCTTTCCATTTATCTGATGATGACAGTGAGCTTTTTATTACATTTGTGTGTTTGTTATTGTGTATGCACACGTGGGTGTCAGGGTACTACGTTTTAGACATCAGTTCTCTCTACCATGTGGGTCCTAGGGACTGAACTCAAGTCACCAGGCTTGGTAGCAATTATCTGTACCCACTGAGCCATCTTGCAGTCAGACCTTGAGATTCTGCTCCTCCTGTATGTAATTCAAGTCCAAACTGGGTACAGGAGACCATTTCTCAAAAGGGAGCTGGTGGGGACTAGGGCTATCATTATGGTGAGATGGCTTATTGGGTAAAGGCACTTGCTGCCTAGCCTGAAATACCTTCATTGAATCCGTAGGACCCAAATTGTGAAAGGAGAGTGTTAACTCTCTGGAGCTGTCCTGAGATCTTCATGTGCTGCACTCATAATAAAGTCGCACAATTCACACATATTCAATAAACAAAAAACAAAACAAAAAAAACAACCAAACACCTGAAAACTTTAAAGATTTTTGTCAACAACTTGAATTCCCTTTTGTAGTGAAGGCCATAACTAAATGATGCAGTGAAAAACAGGAGGGAAAAATGGAATGGGATGCAGAGACCTGTGCACCCAGCAGTTTGCATGGGGAGCACACCTGGAATTCTTAGGAAAGCACTGTCTCAAAGAACCCATACCAACAAAATAGAAATAACCTGGAGCTGAAATACAGCCAAACGGTATAGTGCTTGCCTAGGATGCTTGATCCCCAGCAACTCATAAACCACACATTGTGGTACAGCCCTATAATCCCAGCCGTCAGGGGGTGGAGGCTAGGGGATCAGAAGTTATCCTACACTTGTGAGGCCACCCTGAGCTACGTGGGACCCTGTCTCAGGCACAAATGATCGTGATTGTAGAGTAGAGATTTCGGTACTGTTTTCCACTTCAGTGTGCTAACAGCCAAGTGCAAGGTAATGCTTGGACTGAAGAGTTCAGTTCCCGTCATTCATGTCAGAGAATCCAGTGTCCCATTCTGTCCTTCCCAGGCACCTGCACACACAAGGTGTTCGTACACATAATTTTAAATTTATTACTTAAAAATAAAAGACTGCTGAGTACAAGTGTAGGTGCATACATTTAATCCTAGCATTTGGGAAGCAGAGGCAAGCAATCTTGTGAGTTTGAGGCCACCCCGGTCTACATGAAGAGTTTGTGTATGCTAGCCAGGGCTGCAAGTTTAGACCCAGTCTCAATAAAGAAAAAAATTAAAGTAAAAGGCAATACTTTTATAATAACTTCATTAAAGACTAGTCTCTTGGGCTGGAGAGGTTCCCAGCAAACACAGTGGATCACAACCATCTGTAATGAGATCTAATGCCCTCTTCTGGCACTAGATGCTGGTATGCATGCAGGCAGAACATTATATATGTAATAAATAAATAAATCTCTAAAAAAATTAAAAAAAAAAAACTAGTTTCTTAAGGCTACGATTTCGATCAGCAGTCACTGACTACTCTTCCAGAGGACCTGGTCCATTGCCCATGCAGCAGCTCACGATGGTCTATGACTCTAGTCCCAAGGGAGCCAACACCTTTTTCTGACCTTGGGAGTACCAAGCACCTATATGGCACACGTATATATAAACAAGCAGGCAGAACACTCATACATATTCAGTACTAGAAAAGTAAAAGTCCTTAATACCTAAAAATAGATCTAAAGAAAGTTAGACCTTTCTGGTAAGATCCACCAAACAAAACTTTATGAACAGATAGGTCTTATTCAAGGGGCTAGGTATCAACCTTCGTATCTACTCATAGTACACAGACATGAGAACCTATTGCCCCCCCCCAATATCAAAACCCAGGCATGATGGTACATGGTTTGTGACAAGCACCGGGTAAGTGGAGATAGGCAAATTCCCAGAAGCTTGTTAGCCAACTAGCCTAGCCAATCAGTGATCTCTGCTTTCAATGAGAGATCCTATACATTCCAGGAGTAGGGAGGAGAGAAGAGGGACTGGAGATTACCATCACATATGCATGTATGCAAAACAATGTTTCTGAGTAAAAAATAGGGCTGGTTAGTAGATAAAGGCATTTATCATCCAAGCCAAACATCCTTAGTTTCATTTCTCCTACATTGAAAGATGAGAGCCAACTCCTGGAAAGTTTTTCTCTGACCTCTATAGACACTGTAGCAGATACACACACACCCCTTAAACATAATATAAAAGAAAGTAATAGTATTTCAGCAGCAAACATACTAAAATTGGAATGATAGAAGATTAATGTAGGCTTTGCTTAAAGATGTCATGCAAAGTAATTAAACAGTCCATACTTTTAAAAATTATAATAGGCACTGGAGAGTTAGCTCAGTGGTTAAGAATGTGTACAACTCAGTTCCCATACTAAACAGCTCACATCTTCCTGTAACTCTAACTCAGGGGATCTGACGCCTCTGGCCTCCTCCTATATACATACATATATAAAAAATTTTAATGTTGTGCTATCAAGTTGACGTATAAGTTCAAATATAAATCAGTTGTGGAAATTAACAAGCCCATTGCTAACATAATATATAAAACTTGTCTGGGCATGGTAGTACATTCCTTTAATTCCAGCCCAGCACTGACAAGAAGAGACAAGGTGAAAGCCATGGGACTGAAGAAATGGGTCAGTGTTTAAGAGCATTGGCTGCTTTTCCAGATGACTGGCATTTGAGTCCCAGCATCCATGTGGTACTCAATTATCTGTAATTCTATTTCCAAGGATCTGACACCCACTTCTGGCCTCTGTAGGCAGCAGGCATGCATGTGGTGCATAGGTGTACATGTAGCAAACACCCATACAGATAAAATTAATTTATTTTTTAAAAAAGGTTGAAAGCTAGACTCATCTGAGTAAGACCCTGTCCAAAAATTATAAGATGGTAAGTTAAATATGAATTAATGCAGGGCAAATACAGAAGAAAACAAAAATAAGCTAGATGAAAAAAAGTAAGGACCAAATTTCAAGCCTTAGTATTTTTCTGTCCTAAGTCATGTGTGACAGTAAGTTTACAGAAACATGGCACAAGCTATTTTCTTGGACTTGGGAGATACAGAAGGTAGGTATAAATACCTCCAAAAGGATTGACCATGCTTTTTTCAAACTGAATTTTTTTCAGTTTGATAAAATTAATATTTCTAACGTTTAGCATGGTGACACATGTCTATACTCAGACTTTGAGGCAGGTGGACCATCATGATTCTGAGTCCATATTGGCCTATATAGTAAAACTGTCTCAAATATTCAAGAGTGGGAAGGATTGATTTCTAAGACTACTCTCGTCACAACTAAGACAACCCTAAGTTTGATCTCACCCCTTATCCTAATTAGGGCTACTACTGCTGTGATGAAACACACCATGACCAAAAGCAGTGAGAGCAGGAACTCCAGCACGCCAGGACCTGGATGCAGGAGCTGATGCAGAGGCCATGGAGGGTGCTGCTTACTGGCTTGCTCATCATGGCTTGTTCGGCCTCCTTTATTATAGAGCCCAGGGCTACCAGCCCAGGGGTGGCACCACTCACAATGGACTGGGCCCTCCTATCACTCACAAATTTAAAAAATGTCCTCCAGACTTGAATACAGTTGATCTTTTGGAGGCATTCTTTTTATTGAAGTTCTTTTCTCTCTGATGATTTTAGTTTGTATCAAGTTAACATAAAATAATCCATCACATGCCTGTAAACACAGTTTTTTGTTTATCAACAGAATACCATTTAGGAGACTGGAGAGATGATGGCTCAGTGGTGAAGTGCACTGGGTGCTTTTCCTAGCACCCCATTGGCAGTTCATAACTCTCTGTAGCTCCAGTTCCAGAGGATCTGACACTCTAACACAGACGTGCATGCAGGCAGAACACCAATGCACATAAAATAGATATAAATTATTTTTAGGGGAAAAAAGAATACCATTTAGGTGGGGCTGGATAGATGCTTCAATTAAGAATACTTGCTACTGTTGCAGAACAGCTCCCTTTGCTGACTTCTCCCAGGACCTGCATACACGTGGCATACATTTACACAGATAAACCTAAAAATCAAAAATCTTTCTTAATTTAAAGAATGCAAGGTTTGCCAAGCGGTAGTAGCGAACTCCGTTAATCCCATCACTCAGGAGTCAGAGACAGGCAAACCTCTATGAGTTCGGAGTCAGCCTGGTCTACAAAGGAAGTTCCAGGATAACCAGACCAGGGCTACACAGAGAAACACTGTCTCAAAAAAAATTTTTTTTTAATTTTTTTTCTTTATTGATATTTATTGAACTCTACATTTTTTATTGAACTCAAAAAATTTTAAAAGAAAAGAAATGCAAGGTGATGGGTTTGCTGGTATATACCTGTAATCTCAGTGCGTAGAACACTGAAGCAAGAAGTGGAGATTCCAGATGCCAAATAAAACAGGATGCTAAAAGCTGGGGTTAGAGGTAACTCGGCAGACAGGAGGTTAACTCGGCAGACAGGAGGTTTTTGGTAAAGTGCTTTCCATTAGAACCTGTGTTTAATTCTAGTGCTCATGTAAAAGCTGAGCATCGTGGTATACACCTGTAATCTCTACTGGGGAAGTAGAAACAGGAAGATATCTGTGGCTCATTGGTTAAGGCAGTCTAACCACTTAGTGAGTTCCAACTTCAAAAAGTGAGGACAGACAATTGAAGGAGACACAGGATGTCAGCTTCTGGACTTCACACGTATGTATACATACGCACAAAAGCCAATACACAGGCCTAAATCAATTAAAGTGGGTCAGCATGTAAAGGTGAGTATTGCCAAGGTTTGTGGCACATAGTTATGTGTACAGAGATACACACAAAGAACGATAAATAAATAATAAATAAAGGTATACTCAACTTATTTATTTGTATGTGTTTATCTGAGAAAGGACTGATTTTCACTTGGAAGCTATAAAATCGAGAAGACAATACCTTTTCTTAAAACAAAAGAAAGGGTGGTATTTGTGTATATGTTGGAGTATGTGTAAGCTCTCAAAGAGTCCAGAAAGGTGTCAGATCCCTTGAGCTGAGCTGGAGCTGCCTGACTTGCATGCTAGGAACTGAACTTGGGTTCCACAAGCAAGCAGCTCAAGTGCTCATAATCACCAAGCCATCTCTCTGGCTTCCCCATTTTTTAACAAATGAAAGAATAAGTAACGTAAAAGGAATAGATAGGCTAGATGTGGTAAAATATACCTGTCATCCCAAACTTGAGATGGAGACAGACAAATCAAGAGTCTGAAGTTCAAGGACAGGTTGGGCTTCATGAAACCCTAAGTAAAAAATAGACAGTGGATTTGATACCAGGTTTTAAGACCAGTACCTACCCTCCAAAATCTCTAAAACTAAGGACTGACATTACAAAACGTCCATGAAATAATGTTAAAGCAAGCTAGACATGGTGGCACATGCCTTAGTCCCAGAACTCAGGAGGTAGAGGTGGGCCGATCTCTGTTGTAACTTCCAGGCAATCCTGATCTACAGAGTGAGAGAGAACAAGTATAACAGAAAAGGATAGAGCAGTAAGAATAATGTTGAACCGCTCATGAAATGTGATTGGTGTAACTTCTTTAAATGTACATCATTGCCTCGTAAAAACCCAGCACCTCATCCTATTCCTGGTATAAGACTATGGCCTTCAAAAATTATTAGATATGTTTAAGACATGTACAGCTGTTTGACCAGTCTTGATACCTGTACAGGCTTCTGAGAGCAGGACTTCCAGGCTGACTATAAACAGTGTCTCAGAGCCATAATGAGCGTCTGCCTTCCTGTCCTTTTTTTTTTGGAGACAAGGTCTCTTGACATAGCCCTGAACTTATGGACCAGGCTTGCCTCAAACTCCCAGTGAGTCCAAACTTTTTGTTTGTCAACCAAATAAAAACAAAAAAAATCTGGGAAAAGGTAATTTGGAATCATGGAAACAGTAGTATATAATATATGCCAAATTCTGAAGCAGCCTTTCCACAGAGGCTATTGAATGCAGAATTCAATGTGCTATACCCCTTGTGGATTTAAACTAATGAAAAAGTAAATTAAAGGGGGGGATGGAAGACATGTATAAGAATATACACATAAAACTCTGTTGTGTTTTCTCTTCTTTTTGCAAGAGTCTCACTATGTATCTTAGGCTAACCTGAAAATCAAGATGCTTCTACTTTAGTCTCCAAGGTGCTGAGGTTCAGGTAGGCAACATCACATCTGCCCTGAAAGATTTGTATTATAACTATTAACTACAATCTGTCAATATCAGTAGAATAGGTATATAAAGTATGGTGGGTTTTTTTTTTTAACTTGAGTGGAAAACTATCCAGTGTGTAAAGGTACAAACTGATGTATACAATTCAGTGTGACACTGAGTGAAAGAGACTGGGTATTCAAGTGTACATACTAAGACCAGGGTATAGGCTCAGTGGGCAAAGATGTTCTGCCAAACCTGAGTTCGGTCCAGGAGACCCACATGGTGGGGTTGGGGGTACAAAACAGAATTGACTCCACAAGTTGTCCTCTGACCTCCAAGTATCGGTTATGACATTTGCATGCCATACACAGAAAGATCAGTTAAATTTTTAAAAGGCCGATGTGATGGCACACATTTTTAATCTGAGTAGTTAGGAAGCTAAGGTAGGAGGATAATATATTGCAGGCCAGACTGGGTATTACCTACATTAGTAAGACGTCATCTCAAAGAAACAAAAAGTACAGGGTCTGGCAGTGGCGGCACACTTTTTTTTTTCAAGTTTGTTTATTTTATATCCTGGCTGCCTTTGCTATTTCCTCTCCTCGCCTCTCATTTCTCCCCCTACAAATCTTCCCTCTTTCTCCCCCATCCACCCCCGTTTCTGTTCAGAAGGTGGCAGGCCTCCCGTGGGTGCCAACAAAGCATGGCCTATCAAGTTGCAGTGGAAATAAGCACCTCTCCTGTATCAAGGCTGGGCAGGGCAACCCAGCATAAGGAATAGGTTCCTAAAAGCCAGCCAAAGTGTTAGGGACAGCCCCTTCTCCCACTGTAGGATTCCCTCAAGAAGACCAAACAACGGGTGGGAGAGGGTAGGGCACACACGACCATGATTGGTATGTAAAATGAAAAAAAAATTATATATATAAAACACAATGTCACATATATACAGAGGGCTGTATCAGCCCCATTCAGGCTCTCTGGTTGTTGGTTCAGACTCTGAGCTCCTGTGTGCCCAGATTAGTTGCTTCTGTGAGTTTTCTTTTGGTGTCCTTGACACCTCTGGCCCGTGCAGTAGGATTCCTCTCGGCCTAATGTTTGACTGTGGGTCTCTGTATCTGTTTCCACCAGTTGCTGGATGAAACTCCTCTGGTGACAATTTGGGATAGTTACCAATGTATGAGTATAGCAGAATATCATTAGGCATCATTTCATTGACTTTTTTTTTTTTTTCTCAAGTTGTATTTGTTTCTATCCTAGGTCTCTCTAGCACTCCAGGCAATGTGGGCTAACTCTTGTGGCATGGGTCTCAGGCTGGGCCAGTCATTGGTTGGCCATTTCCACAGTTTCTGCACCACAGAGGCAAGCTGATCTCTGAGTTCAAGGCTAGCCTGGTATACAAAGCAAGTTCCAGGATAGCCAAAACTGTTACTTAGAAAAACCCTGTCTTTAAAAAAAAAAAAAATTGCTGGGCTTGGTGATAGGCACTTTTAATCAAGCAGAGACAGGTGGATCTCTGTTCAAGACCACCATAGCTGCAGAGTGAGGTCCTGTCTCAATCAAAAATGCAAGGGCCCTGGCAGTGATGGTGCATGCCTTTATTCCAAACACTTTGGAGGCAGAAGCAGATGGAACTCTGAGTTTGAAGTCAGCCTGTTCTACAGAGCAAGTTCTAGGACAGCCAGGGCTGCACAAAGAGAACCTGTCTTGAAGAAAGGAGAAAAAATAAAAGGAGGCTGAGGAGGTGACTCAGCCAATAGGAGTCCTTGCTGCTCTTGTAGGGAACAGAGTTCAGTTTCTAGCGCCCATGCAGGGCAGCTTAGAACTAGCTGTGCCACAAGCTCCTGTGAACTGGTAAAGATCAGAAAAATACAGATCTTTTATAGCATAGGTACTGACTTAGGAGCTTTCTGAGAGATTATATAGGTACATAGATCAATAAGAAATCAGGAAGATATGTAGTCAAGAATTGTGGCACAGGGAAGGATTTGCTTGCTTTAATATTTTTCTTTCAGTTTTGTGTGGTGTGAATTTGTTTTATTTTCTAGGGATTGAACTGAGAACCTCAACTGTACTCGGCAATTCTCTCTTATTTGTTTGTTTGTTGAGGCAAGTTCTAGGCTGACCTTGGCCGTGTACACCTGAGCATCATACTTGGCCACAGAATGATGGAAATATAAGAAAGTGCTACCACTTTTTGGTCTTGAGGGCAGCGCTTGGTTAAGGTTTTTGTTTTTTTGATTGATTGAGATGGTGTCTCACTGTGTAGTCCTTATCTGGGCTGAGCTCTTCAGTGTTCGTGGTGTACTCAGAGGCAAAGTCAGGAAACTGTTTGTGAGGTAAGGCCAGCCTTGTCTCCCTGAAGAGTTCAAGAAAACTAGTACTACAAAAAAAGATCCTTTTGGGGACAGCAGGTATGTGGGAGAAGGTTGCTCTCTCAAAGGCCAAGCCGTTTGTAATCCCACCACTGGGGAGGTTGAAATAAGAGGATAGATCACCAGGAATTTGAGGCTGTGTAAATAAACAAGGGGCTGGGGATAAAGCTCAGCTGAAAGTGATTGATTGTCTAACATGCACAGAGGCCTGGCTAGGTTCAATCACCAGCACCTCATAAATCCCATGTGGTAACATGGGCCTGTAATCTTAGCACCCAGGAGGTGGAGACAGGAGGATCAAAAGTTCAAGGTTGTCTTTGGTTAAGGTCAATATAAGCTCCTACATGAGACCATGCCAAATAATAATGATAATAATAGTAATAAGCTGGACTTGTTGCTGTTCATCTTTAATCTAGGCACTTAAGGTAGAGACTGGCAGATCTCTTTGAGTTTGAGGCCAGCCTGATCTATTGTGAGTTCCAGGCCAGCCGGGGCTACACAGTGATACTTCTCTTTTTGGAGGTGTGTGAGGGCTTGCTAGGGGTTTCTCACATAACTCTGTCTGTTCCAGAACTCAACTCTGTAGACTAGGTTGGTCTAGAGCTCAGAGAGATCTGCCTGCCTCTGCTCCTGAGTGCTGGGATTAAAAGCATGATGGCAGAAGACTCTCAAAAAGAAATAAAAGGAAAGGAACAAGGCTGTAGTTCAGTGGTGGGGTACTTGGGTCACATACAAGTAATGAGAAATCCCAACTTGAAATTTTGTTCTTTTCTCGATAGGTCTGTTAATGGAGTGTACCGTATTGGACTCTATGCGCTTAAGGATGTGCCAGCTGGGACTGAGCTCACCTATGATTACAACTTTCATTCCTTCAATGTTGAAAAACAGGTAAGAATTTGAATTCAAGAGGGAGCCATTGAGAGTCACATTGAAGAAGACTGTTCTTCAATCTTGTAAGATGTAGGTCCCACTGTTTCAGAACTCTGAAGACTACAGTGCTCTGCTGCTGTTCTTTTGTCATGTCTTTTTTTTTTTTTTTGAGATAGAGTCTTGCTATAATATAGCCCCTGGCAAGCCTAGAATTTGCTGTGTTGACTAGGCTGATTTCAAACCTGAAGGAGTCCTTCTCCTACCTTCCAAGTAGGGTTATAGCATGTACCAGTATGCTCAGGTTTTATATTTGCTTTGGCTTGTGGGTTGATTGGTTTGTAACCAGTCTGAGGTATCCCAGGATGATTCCAAAACTTAATTTGTAGCCTTGCCTTGGATGTTCCGATTTACCTGTAGAGTGCCAAGATTATAGGCATACATCATTACTTCAGTGATTCTAATCAGTCACTTCCCTCCCTTTCCTCTTCTCTTTTCTTCCTTCTGGTTTGTTGGAGTCAGGCTTCCCTCAGATATGCTGTGTTGTAAACTCCAGATATTCCTGCCTCCATCTACCAAATGCTAAGATTACAGGGATGGGCCACCAAGATATATTTCAATTGATTATTTGCATATTTGCATTTGAAGTCCTTGATTCATGCTTAAAACTTTAGGGATCCAAGTCCTTAGGGCACACCCTCTGTGAACTTACAAAAAAGATATATACAAGGTTAAAAAATATTCTCTTTCCTTACAGCAACTTTGTAAATGTGGTTTTGAGAAGTGTAGAGGAATCATCGGAGGCAAAAGTCAGCGGGTGAATGGACTCACTAGCCATAAAAGCAGCCAGCCTATGAGCACACATAAAAAGTATGGACGGTCAAAAGAGAAGAGGAAGTCTAAACACAAGCTGAAGAAAAGGGTGAATCATGATCTCATGGGTTTCCCTAACCGCTGCTCTGAGTCCCCTTCAGGCACTTAATAGAATAAGGCTCACCAAAGGGTTGCCTCTTAACATTGGTTTACAATTTTAGAGGTGATATCTGATTTATTCTTTTTTTTTTTCTCCTTGTGCTGTCACCCACATGAATTTTTAGAAAGGCCATCCCTCTGAAGAGCCCAGTGAAAACATCAATACCCCAACAAGATTGACTCCACAATTACAGATGAAGCCAATGTCCAATAGAGAGAGGTAAAAACGGTTTTTAATATTGAGTTATTTTTAAATGACTTTAAAAAGTTTTATGTGACTTGTCAACTGAAAATATTGCTGAACTTCATGAATTTGGTTTGTTTTCTACATGAGATCTTAATTCAACTATAGGAAAGGTGTGTGTGCTTTTGGTTTTGTTTTTATACAGGATCTCACTAAGATTGACCTTTAAATTCACTCTGTAGACCAAGCTTTCCTCAAACTCAGAGATCCACCTGCCTTTGCCTCTAATTGCTGAGATTAAAGGTAGGTGTATGTTTAAAAATCATATTTGTAGCCGGGCGGTGGTGGCGCACAGCTTTAATTCCAGCACCTGTAGCCTGTCCTGGTACTAGCTCTTGTAGACCAGGCTGGCTTTGAACTCACAGAGATCCACTTGCCTCTGCTGGGACTAAAGGCGTGCGTCACCACCGCCTAGTCACAGTAACTCTTATAAAGGAAAGCACTTAATTGGGGCGGTGGCATACACCTGGATCCTGTTTTGTATAAAAAAGCAGGAGTGAGGGAATGAGCCATGGGAAGCAAGCCAGTGAGCAGCAATCCTCCACGGCTCTCTTGGATGACGAACTGTAACCTGTAAGCCCAATAAGCCTCCCCCCCCCCCCGGTTGTTTCTGGTCCTGGTGCTTTATCACAGTGACAGTGTCTTATTTAGGGCTTCCATTGCTGTCAAGAGACAACATGGCATGTTAACTCATATAAAGGAAAACATTTAATTGAGGTGTCAACTTACAGTTTCAGAGGTTCGGTTCATTATAATGGTGGGACATGGTGCTATGCAGGCAGACAGGGTGCTGGGGAAGTAGCTGAAACATCTTATTAATTATGAATACTTAGGCTCGTTCTCTTATAACTTACTAGCTTATTAACCCATTTATATTAATTAATAGTCTGCCATGTGGCTCATTTCTTCATCTCCATACTGTATGTCAGACTTGTTACAGGTCTCACTGGTGAATCCCACCTCTCTTCTTCCCAGAGTTCTCTCTCCCCAGAAGTCCCTTCTATTTTCTTCTGTCTAGCTATTGGCCATTGAGCTCTTTATTAAAGCAATCAGAAAGTGCCTTAGCAGAGACACATCTTCACAGTGTACAAAAAAAAGAAAAAGAAGAAATGTTTTAGGGATTAGCTATTTATCAGAAAAAAAAGTTCAAAGTCAGTTAAGCAATGGCAGGCAAATCTCTTATAAGTTTGAGGCCAACGTGTTCTACAAAGCAAGTTCTAGGACAGCCAGAACTGTTAGGCAGAATGACCCTGTCTCAAAAATAAAACAAACAAAAATGTTCAAAGTCAGTGTTACTCTTTTTCAAAGATATAGTGGTGGGGGACTGGTCTCACGATGGCGGGTGTCCCACAAGGGGTGGCCCCATGAGGGGTGGCAATGACCAGAGGTCTCGGGAAGTCCCCTGAGGCCTTGGTGGGTGGGAAACTGCAGTGTGTGAGAGACAGACAGATATGCTATGCAAAGAGAGTTTGGGTATAGGGTTTATTCAGTGGGTTATGGAGGACAAGGGAAGGGGGAAGAAGAGAGAGAGGAAGAGAGATAGCAAAAGTTACCTCTTCAGGAGAGAGAGCTCAGGCTGGAAGAGGCCTGCTTGCCTCTGCAGAAGGGGAGTTGGGAATGGATTTGGCTTGTCTCATAAATGGACAGGGTACCCAGGTGACATACCAGGCCAACAGATCATACCAGTCAGGGCTATTGAAATGGCTCAGGAGGAAAAAAAAAAAAACAAAACAGCCAGGTGGTGGTGGCACACGCCTTTATTTATTTAATTTTTTAAATTATTTATTTATTTATTTATTCATTTATTATGTATACAATATTCTGTCTGTGTGTATGCATGCAGGCCAGAAGAGGGCACCAGACCCCATTACAGATGGCTGTGAGCTACCATGTGGTTGCTAGGAATTGAACTCAGGTCCTTTGGAAGAGCAGGCAATGCTCTTAACCTTTGAGCCATCTCTCCAGCCCCCTGTCACATTCCTTTAATCCCAGCACTCGGGAGGCAGAAGCAGGTGGATCTCTGTGAGTTCAAGGTAAAGCCTGGTCTACAAGAGCTGGTTTCAGGACAGGCACCAAAGCTACAGAGAAACCCTGTCTCAAAAAACTGAAAAAAGAAAACAAAAAAAATGCCTCAGGAAATAAAGACACTTGGCTGATGATTTAAGTTATATTCTCCAGAACCCTTATAAAAGTGGAAGGAGAAAACTGATTTCACAAGATGTCCTGTGACATCCAAGTAGTCACTGTGGCCCTCACACTACCTGTATGCATATTGTACGTGCATACTCACACGCACACACTCACAATAAATATATTTAAAGGGCTAGAGCCGTGGCTAGTGGTTAAGAGCAATTTTTTTTTTTTTTTAACTGAGGTTCAGGATTTGGTTTCTGTCACCCATCCAGTGACTTACAACTATCTATAATCTTAGTTCTAAAAGTTCAGGTGCCCTTTATTCTGATTTCTATGAGCACTTCATATACATGTTCATGCATGCATGCGCCCTCTCTTAACCTCAGTGAGCACTGTATATGCATGTTACACACATGTACATGAAGACAAAACATTCAAACAAATAAAATAAATATAAATAGGCTGGGAATGGTGGTGCATGTCTTTAATTCACACATGGAAGTCAGAGGCAGACAAAATCTGTGAGTTCTAGACCAGCCTGGTCTACATGGAGAGTTTCAGATCAGCCAGAGCTACAGTGAGACTATCTCATTTGTGACTAAATGAATTTGTTTGGTTTGGTTTAGTTTTCAAGAGAGGGTTTCTCTGTATAACAGCCCTTGCTATCCTTGACCTCACTCTGAAAACCAGGCTGGCCTCTAACTCACAGGGATCAACCTGTCTCTACCTCCCAAGAGTTAGGATAAAGGAGGGCACCACCATGCCTGACTTGAATAAATAAACAAAACCACCCGACTTGTATAAATAGCTGGATATTCTGGTATACTTCTGTATTCTTAGGAGTTGGAAGCCTGAAACTAGAAGTATACAAGATTTGAGTTCAGCCTAGAATCTAATAGTGAATTCAAGACGGTAAACAAAACAAGATTTGTACAACATTCCATAAACCTCTGCTTTCTGATCTGGTTACTTTCCTTACCAAAGATAATATGGGAAAATGGTATTTAGTTTTGCAAGTCACACTCTTGCCCAAGTAGGCTTTCTTTCTCTTTTTTTTTTTTTTTTTT